>KV722347.1:0-219584 GCA_001687445.1 Obba rivulosa
CCTTGCACGAAAGTGTTGCTGGTATCAGAGAGAGATCTTCTGAGTCAAGTTCATCCCATAGATGTGATAATTCTTGTCTGACACACCTTCTTCAACATAGGCGCACGAAGCCAATTTACTCGCATATTCTCAGAACATATCTATAGTTTATCACCTGCCCCCCTTACGGTGTGTTCCAAGACATTCTTTGTGGTGACTGTTTTGGCCGTTAGCTAACATTCACGTAGGATGCTGGTCTCATCTGTGATCCCTCGCCCATGATCTGGGTGCAAGACGCAGCGAAGTCCAAGGAAGCATTCGCTCTGCTGGGCTGCGTCACTGGGCCTCACGTACAGGTGGGCTTCGCACATTCATCCGTAAAAAAAAACGCTCTTAAATGTCACTCATTTCCGTAGTCGGGTAAGGCCAGCGCCGCTGTCGCTTCATCGTCGAAGATCACGACCAAGCCCAAAGAGCCTATCATGAAGCGTGCACCTGCTCCCTCAACAACCACTCCTACGAAGGAAGAGGAGAAGTCATCGAAGACTAAGTTGGAGGTTGAGCCGAAGGCGAAGGAGCTGCCGAAAACGAAGCCGACTGGCAGATTGGATTGGTCCAAGACGAAGCCCAAGCTGAAAGAGGCTTCCAAGCCGGTAGAGCCGGAGAAGGGTGCGAAGACGAGGGCAAGGGTCGATGACGCTAAGGCAAAGGGCGATGCTGCTAAATCCAAAGCCCAAGCCGACCTCAGGAAGGTCAAGAAGGAGCCATCTCCTGACACATCAGACGAGAAGACATCCGAGGAGAGTGACCCCTCAAAGAGCAGGCCGAAGGTATGTGTCCGTACCTGGTTCTTACTGCGCTGCGTCTAAAGTGCCATCAGAGAGGCACAAAGCGCAAATCTGTTCTCCCTACCCTGTCAGACTCGGAAGAGGATGAGGAACCGTCCCAGAAGGACCAAATCGGCAAGATCACTGCGAGAGTCAAGAAGAACGTGATTCTATCTGATGACGACGAAGAGCCTGACGACATTCTTGTGCGACGTCGCCTGACCGGCGCGAAAGCGAAAGGGAAAGCAAAGGCCTCCCTGAGCGACACGGAAGCGGGCGAGTGTCCGAGCGATGATGGACATTGATGATGGTACGCTCGTGTTGTGGGATCTCGGAGGGAAGATGATAGTCAATTCTGTGCCTTTCCTAGATGAGGTCATCAAGGCTTCCCGCCCTGAATCGAGGGTCCAAAAAGATGAAGACGCCCAGACGGAGGATGCGGAGGCGGTGCAAGACTCAGAGCCCGAACGCGCCAAACTCAACTCGAAAAAGAGAAAGGAGAAGAAGGTCGTACCAGTTGGTCGGAATGGCCTGAAGAAGAAACGGGTGATGAAGACGCGGACCAAGATTGACGAGAAGGGATACATGGGTACGCTAACTTACTGCGGCGCTTATTGGATTGTTCTAATTGATGTCGGACGCTCCAGTGACTGAAGACTACTCGTCATACGAATCAGTCGACGATGACGAGCCAGAGGCTGCCGTTGAGGCCCCAGTCAAGAAAGGCCGTGCGACAAAACCCAAGCAAAAGGCAACGGAGTCGAAGCTAAAGCCGAAGAAGCCTCGCGAAGAGGCTCGTCCTACCAAGTCTTCTGAGCCGGTCAAGCGAGCGACAGGAAAGGCGAGTGGGCAAGGTAACATCACGAACTTTTTCGGGAAAGCAAAATAATACAGGCGATAATCTGTCACTGGTATGTTACAACCTGGATATCTGACTGGATCTTGTACATGGATTGCGTATATGATTGACAACCGAGATATGTGTCAGAAGGAGAAGATAGCAGCGTTCTTGCGAGAACCGAAAGTGTAGACGATTGCTTGACTCATGAAGAGTCCTACAGTAATGCCAATCGTGACCGCAATCATGGCACCTCCGATATCGATGCCGTTGCCCTGTGCTGTGAGACCTCCCGCTTGGGAGAGACCTGACTACAAGAAGACTTCAGAACACATAATCAGTGTACAAAGACCTGGCACTCACTGGCACCAAGAACAATACACCGGTCACCATCGACGTGAACGCAGTGCCGCCCATCTTGCGCGAGTAGATGTTTCCCAGCAGGCCGACGGCGAACGCACCGATCGCGGAGACGACGTCCGAGCGGTTGAAAATGAAGTGATTGGCGACCTTGTTCGCCACGTACGAGACGCAGGAGATGACGACCATGACCACGAGCTCCCACGTCCAGAACGGCTGCAGGTTCGCGAGCGATGACAGCACGGAGAAGAGCGGCACGATGATGATCTGGGTCCACCACGGGAACGGCTGGAGGTACCACGGAAACGACGGCGGCCGGTAACAACCTAAGAGGATGTGCTCTTCGGAGAGTGTCGTCGAGTTCGAAAATGTGAAGGTGCCCTCCAACGCGTCGCCGTTGTTGAACCCGGGAGAGAAGGAGCCGTTGTCAGGCGCGAAAGTACCGGTGATTGTCACGGTCGTCGCCACCCGAGCAGCTAAGTCTGCCAAATCGTGGCGGGCGCCTTGATCAAAGAGTAAGAAGAAGTCGGAGCCGATCTGCAGTCCGAACCCCTGGATCTCGCGGTCAGTGTGGGGTGCTCTGCAAAATCACATTGACACACCAGGAAGAGGGTATAGATGAGGGCATAGACCATCTTGACACTGCCACAGACGATATTCTTGGAGGCCAGTTCCAGCGAGCTACTCACTAGAGGTGACAGCTGAGCCAAGCACTTTGGGGAGGTGATGCGACGGCTTACGAATCAGGTAACCAGGCAGGATGCCCACGATACCTGCCGAAGAGATGGCAGTGTAGCAGAAAATTTGGCTTCGAATGCTGCTCAAACCTCGAGCGAGGAACGATATGAAGATCGTAACAGTGATCCTGCAAGCAAGCGAAGTCAGCAGAGCCGGGCGGCGCGCGAGCCAGGACCTACTCGAAGACGTTCGCATAGAGCTGGCTCCTCGATGCGACGCCGATTTGCATCATGCACAGGAACATGGCTCCCGCGCCAGCGATCCACATGTCGAGGAACGACCCGCCAAACGCGAGCGGGCAGATCAAAGCGGATATGAAGAAGGCGAGGGTGATTCGGGGGATGGCACCGTATAACGGTTTCGCCTCGAGCAGGGCGTTGAGCTGCGCGGTGGCCTTCTTGGCGCTGATCTCGTCGTGGACCACTGCACGGTAGATCTGGTGCACCTCGTGCAGACTGCCTAGGGAGAGCCGGCCGGCGCATTTGACGAAGTGTGTCTCGGATGTTCTTGTGTCTTGGTCGCCGAATGAACAGATGATGATACCGGGGATGTGGATGAACTCGGCGTCGACCTCGAGGATCCGTGCAGCAGACAGAAGCTGAGATTCGATGCGGTGCGAGGGTGCACCAAATGTCATGAGCGTTTTTGCGAGTCTCATCAAGAACATCTGTCTGTTGACGACCGCTAAAAGGGCCAGTTAGCGTCGCACATGGCGCATGTTCCGACGAGCTCACAGGTGATATTGAACTCGATCTTGATGCGCTGCTGCATCTTCCTGCGCTGCTTGTACGTCATCTGGCGCATGCACTGCTTCTCGATGTCGTCTGGGTCGTCCAGGTTTTTCTTCCGCTCGCCAGTGATCAGCGGGTCGTCGGGATCCAGTGCCTGCGACGTCTCGGACGCCATGGAGTCCGCCCGACGGAGATGCCACGGCCGCCGAGGAAGCAGGTTGTCCATACGGACGCCGCCCTCTCCGTCGTGTTCGAGGCCATACAGGTCGATGAGGTTGGACAGGATACCGCGGTGCCGGTCGTCCCTGTCACCAAGGTCGCAATCTTCCTTACCCTGCTCCTCGTCCCGGTCCTGGTCATCTTCAAATTTGTCCTTGTTGGCGCATCGCTTCTCTTCGGAAACAGTGTCATCGAGAAAGCTGACCGAGCGGCGCATGCGGACTCTTCCCGGCGGCTGCGGCTGAGCACTGGTCGAGTATGCCATCGGAGGCGGATTTATGTCGTAAGGATGTCTATATGAGGAGAGCGAATATCTAGAGTCCTCTTGGGAGTACCGGCCAGTATCACTGCCTGAATGCAGGGTCGAGCTGCTTGCTCCGGAATCCTCGCGGAAGCGGTGATCAGCTACTGGAGGGGCTAATGTTCCTGAAGATGAGTACGGCAAGGTATTGCCTCGAGCCCTGCCACTGTCTCTCTGATTTACTGCGCGACCTGGCTCTCCAGCACGGCCCGAGCTGCGCGCGCTGGATGTTCTGGAGTCATCGCGCGTCCTGTAGTCAGTAGGGAGAGGCGCTAGATCCGACGAGGTGTACAGTAAAGAATTGTCTCGAGCCCTGCTACGGTCTCGCTCGTTCCGGACGCCAGTTCCTCCTCGCTCTCCAGAACGTCTTGCGCTGCGCAAGCTGCTTGAAGGTAATTCGTCTTGTTGGTCGGACATATTCCAGAGTGTGGCAGAGACGCGAGGGGACCCATAGGTTGGCTCGGGGGGTGCAATGCGTGATTCGTTCTGATTATACCGAGAAGATTCGTAGGATTCCGGCGACTGTGGTGAGGGGGGCATAATCTGTTCATCGTTCCCGTTGAAGCGCACACGTGAAGCATTGCGTCGGCCGTTAGGCGTGGCTGGGGCCATCCGCCGCGAGCGACGCGGAGGCATATCGGTGTAAGGCATCTAGGACGACACAGATGAAAGACACCACGCAATGGGACTCGAATCTCTTCAAGACTAGAGAAGATGATGACTTGCAAGACAGGAAAGTCAATGAATCAGGACGCGAAGCGAGGATCGTCGATGGATGTGAGAGAGGTGGGTGGAATTTCTGTCAGTCAACTCCAGAATGGCTGGTTGCATAGTCTCTTAGGCACGACTATGGAGCAGAGGCTGACATGTCAATCCATTTGTATACAATCCATTCGGACTCTGACCAGCACTGATGACGTCTTGCCGCAGATTATCTCTGAGCTGTGGTGAGCAGAGCAGTCGAGAGTCTGTCCAGATCATGTCAGGAGAAGGTATGCGCGACGGAAGAGTCCAGCCAGTAACTTGCAGCGTTGAATAAAAGCAATAAATGCCAATAGCCGAGGAGAGCCAATCACGATCGAGATCGCGATCAGGCCGCTTCAGCGCTATGTAGATGTGATCGCTATCTCAATCGCGATTGGACGCGATTGCACACTCATGCACATCGCTGGACCTGATTATTAGCTGCTTGTGCACAGGTTCTCCTCGCGCATCTTTAGCTGTACACCCACTGGCACACAAGAATTCGTTGCTACGCATACACCCTTTGGAAGAGCCTAATAGATCGGCGAGTCTCGGAGGACGGAAGAATACTACCTCTGCATCTCCGATACCAACAACCTCCAGGCAAACCACGATAGTATCATGTCATCCAGTACCCCGACGGGCCTCTACATCCGAACGGCCACCGCGGCCGACTCGCCCGCCCTCTCGCACATCTGCCTCCTCACGGCCGACGCAGGCGTCTCCGCCGCACCGCTGCACAACTTCGGCGAGCTCCCCGGGCTCATCTGGGCCGAGCCCTACGCGCAGCTCCCCTCCGGCTTCGGCTTCGTGCTCGCCGACCCTAGCCAGGAAGGCGCGCCCGTCGGGTACGTCCTCGGCACGGCCGACACGCGCGCGTTCGAGCGCGACGCCGGCGCGCGCTGGTACCCGCGCCTGCGCGAGACGTACCCCGCAGAGCCAGCGCAGGGGCCGGGCGCTGCCGGGCGCACGGAGGCCGATGCACGCTGCGTGCGCCTCCTGCACGCCCCGCCACGTGCGCACGACGCCGCGGTCGCGTTCTCCCCGGCGCACATGCACATCGACCTCCTGCCCGCGTGCCAGCGGCAGGGCTGGGGACGGCGGCTCGTCGCGTGCGTGGTGCAGCACCTGCGCGACGAGCACGGGTTGGACGCGCTGTGGCTCGGGCTCGACCCGCGCAACGTCGGCGCGCGGGCGTTTTACGAGAGGCTGGGGTTCCGCCCGCTGGAGGGCGCACCGGAGGGCACGATGGGGCTGAAGTTCGCGGACTTCAAGGGATAGGAAAGGGCACGAGGATGTGCTGGGAACACTCGGGCTGGAAGGGTGGGATTCTCGGCATGTGGACGGGAAGTGCGAATGAAAGAACCTTGGGATCAGCTGCTACGCGGGAGATGCACGACGGACATTGACGTCGTCTCGGAGAAAAGACATTGTGTGACGTCTGGCCAGGTGCTTCTAGGCAGCGAGGCCATGCTACGCCATGTCGTCAGCTCCGCGTCCATTGGCCCAAGAAGTGCTGCTCAGTAAGTACATATGTGGCGAGCATCGCACATGTGTCCGAGCGACAGTCAGCTGGGAACCAGGAGGCAGCCTGGGCGAGCCCATTGGCTGACAGCACACGTGCCAGTTGGGCAAGAGGCCACACCGCCTCCCTCGGAGGTGCTGTCATAGACAGCCGCCGAAACGACATGTACAATTATAGGGAAGAGACGGAGCGGGATGGATCGGGATTGGACGGGCCCTAAGGGCGAAGTCCGCCTGACGTCAGGGTGCTTATAAGCATCGGCCAATGGACAGCGAGGGCGTCGGAGGCTGGAGGAGAATACCCACCAAACGAGCAGTAAGCCAGAAGACAAAGGATGTTCTCGGCGATATCGGAGCTCCCTCGGTGGCAGCGTTGGGAACATACAAGACACACGGGGGCCCGCTCGTCGGACGTCTCTGTGACCTGAGCGTGATTCAGCGCCGTGAATGCGATGACCCACCTACACGACGGTCTAGCCCGCTTCACCCGACCGGATCCGCGGCAGTATGTTCCCAGCCGGCTTGCTCATCAAAGATGTGTTCCCTGAAGGAGGTGCGGTCTGACTGGCCGACAGCGCGACAAGGTCAAATTCATGGGAGCCACGAACACCGGGAGAAATCCGAGAAGCAGTTAGTGCGGCACCAATCGTTGTCGTCGTCAAAGAGGGGGTCGAGACTTGTCCACTGAGGTCCATTATATGGGTTCTCCAACACCTGTTGTCCCGTCCATGACCGGTCTGACCAGTGACCTAGCGGGCCACATGATACATGACGAATAAGCAGGAGAAATAGTCAAATTCGAGAAACTGCCCCAGCCAAGATGATCGGTGACTGAGCCCTCGATCATCGCAGGAGGTATGACGAGATGATCACCTGCACAGCAAAGTGAATGGTCGCCAGGCTGGGCGGGACATCGCCGTCAGCGAAGGAGATGTATTCAGTCCAGCAAGAGATGGCATCGACTTCGCTGGCAACGCGACAACGGCTCAGGAGCACAGCAGCCTCGATTCAGACCTGAGATGCAGTACAATGCTACAGATGGCGCGATCAGGAACACTCGCCATTGGCAATAGCTGCAGAAAAGCAGCTGATACCATGCAACAGCGGTGTTGACGCTTGTTCCACGCAGACCCTTCCAGGAATTATACGCCACATACCTTATTTCCGCGAGAGAATGATGGATGAGATAAACCAATGCAAATGAGGTCAATTCTCAGCAACGGCTAGCCTCGAATCTAAACGGCATGCGATACTGAATCCGAACCAGTCTCAACAAGGAAAGCTCATCAGACAGGCTGGGTAGCCGTCCCGCGCAACACCAAAGAGTTGAGTTTGGCAGCTACTTTGCAACCGAGCCTAGAAAGCCGCGATCTGCGCTGCACCAGCCATGGCGGCGGCGGCGAGGTGCAACTAATCGCTCCACACTCACGCAACCGCGGTCGCCTCTCGCGCCGAAGAACACTAATGCGGGCCCGTGCCCGCGGATGCTTTGGCTCACCTATTGAGTCACCACAGCCCTGAGAGTGTACACGGCATCGGGTGTGCGACTGCCGCAAGAGATGGTTAATCGGAAGCACGTCGCAGCAGGCGGACGGTAGAAAGCGAAGATACGCGTTTCCGGCTTCCACGGGTCTAGTTCTCGGGTAGGTGGGTACATGCAACGCGACGTGTTACCGCGCACCTCCCCCGCCGCCTGCGCGCCCTCCGCCCTCCTCTTCCTGGGGTGACGGCGCGAGCACTGAGGCACCATAAGCCGCGCACTGTCCGGAGAGCAAGAAAACACGCACCGAGCGCAAGCAGCGCGATGACAATATATACCCAGTACTTCTGAATAAACGACTTCTCCGGGGGTGGCACCGCGGCCTTGCCCTCTGGCGTGAGCGGCGGGGGGACACGCAGCTGTGGCCTGGACACGCCCAGTCAGCTCCGCTCCACATCGTATGCGCATGCGCGAGGCGCGATATACAACACGCGGCGTCGCAGACGGCTAGATACGCACCTGGGGGGCCTGCGCGGGCCCACAAGAGTTACAGTCGCATTCGGTGCGCGGTCGAGGCTGGGCGGAGCCGCGCCGCGCCGGGGTCTCGGGCACGCGCCATCGTGCGGAACGGGCGCGACGAAATAGTCGAGTGCGAACGGCGTGCCGTCTGCGGCGAGGTGCACGCGGATGTGCTCCGCCGCGCCGTGCAGGAGGTGGCACTGGGCGGAGCGTGTCAGTGCGCGGTGAATTACGAAGACACCAAAATGGAGAGATGCGACACTCTCGGGAGGCGAGTCGCGCCTGGGTGGACCGGCGCGCTGGCGCGGCCGCTGTACGACGCGGATATGGGTACGGGAGACTCACGGCCTTGACTGCGGCGACGTTCCACTGCGCGGGGCTCGTGTCGCCAGGGTGCGCGAGGGCCAATTGGTAGAACGCGTCGTCTAGAGCCGCCTCGTCGCGCAGGAGGTCCAGGGGGCTGCCGTGTGGCGCGAGCGCGGGCGACGCGAGCTCGAGGTCCGCGCGGGGGAGGAACGGCGCGGGGTCGTCGATGGACGGGTGGGAGAGGCGGTGGAAGAGACGGAGCGCGTCGGGGGCGGACGCGGCCGCGAGGGCGGGGAGGACAGACACGGCGAGGACGGCGGGGAGGAGGAACATGATCGGGAGGATGTGGAGGCGTATGTCAGCGTATGTCAGCTGGGGAGGCTCGGCCGTGGCGCGCTCTGGACGGCGGAGGTGGGGCGGGAGCCAATAGGGAGGGGCCTGGGGCGTGCCGCCGGGGAGCCAGGCGCGGCGTCGGCTGAGCTCATTGGCGGGGGGCACAGGGTCCCCGAGGCGCCCGGCTAAAGGGGCTGATTGGGCAGGGCCAGGCAGGCATGGCCGGCGGCAAGGAGCCAGGAGCCAGTGAGATTGCGTCACGGCCAGGCTGGCGCCTGCCATTCTGGGCCGGTGTTCTTCCTGGCCCAACCTGGCCTCTGCCCGCGTGCCGCCGCTGCCTCTCGTCCTCCTCTCCATCCTCTACGCAAACGTGTGCTCATCGCTGCTCATTGTGCCGCAGGGGGCGACTCCTAACGCGCTGTGGGCGCACAGCCGGGATTGGTCGCTGATTGGACAGCCGCCGTCCGCGAGAGCTCATTGGCTGACTGCCTATCCTGGAAGTGGCCTGGATCGCTATTGGTCTGGACACAGCGATGCGTTTCGTGTGCACTACGGTCGAGACTCGTCCAACGTCCCATAAATCCCACCAGCCCGCCCATGTCAATCTCACAGCCCCCGCAGCCTCTCCCCCTCTCCCCCACCTCCTCCTACAAGCCCCCTCCGTCCGCCCGCTACTCCTCCCGCGATGAAGTACCGCTCAGAGTCTCCAGACGACCTCCCCGAGAACTCCCTTCCCACTCCCCCGCACTCCCCCCGCGCTCTCGAGCCTGCCAACTCGGCCGTGTTCCTCCTCGACTCCCTCACGACCTTCTACCAGCAGGAGCGCTACTGGATCCACCACACCCGCGCCGCCCTCGAGCTTGCGCTCACGAAAGGCGTCGATGCGCCCGCCATCACCTTTGCTCCGCCTTCGGTTCCCTCGACGAGTACGTCCTCTGAGGCGACATCCCCCGCCTCTTCCCTTGCTTCGCTACCCGGCGCATCTCCCGGACGTACGCCCAGCTCGGGCCCCGATGAGCCAATCATCAAGACTGAGCCAGGCTCGCCCCCGCCCGTCAGCACCAAGTACTCGCGCTGGCTGCGCCGCAAGAACATGATGAGGCTCAAGCTCGATGGCATCTCTTCGAATGCGCATGCTCGTCGCCGCCGGCCACACCGCGCACCGCCTACGGAGCCCGGCGCGCGCCTGCTCGAAATGTTCTCGGAGCTCGTGGATGCCCGCATGGAGAGCTGCCAACGCGTCTCGCGGCTTCTCCGAGAAGCGGAGCGAGATGATCTCTGCATGTGTTAGTATGGTGCGTACCCTCCGCCTCTTGTCCCGAGATGCAGATGCTGACTGAGCCGCAGCCGCTAGTTTATGGCTTAAGCCAGATTCTATAACAGGATGTTGTATGTACACGGTCATGCATGACGCCGGTCCGCTAGACAAGAGTGTTGGCCGGAGGGGTCCAGATGGGGACAGCCAGTCGAGGCGGGGCCGAGATGGCGGGAGGCTACGGGTTCCGGAGGGCGAGAGCATTCGAGAGCGCCGAGGAGGAGTAACAGAAGCCAACAGGGAGAGAACTGCGGCGGCTCTCCGTAGTGGCAGTTGTGGTTATCGTTATGTGTTCGTGTCGAGATTGCAATGCATTGTTGTACAAGAGTTGGCAGCGCGATGTGATTCCGTGTCAAGAAGTGATACAGGCGTTGCCGAGTGCACGACTGCGACCGCGGCAGCCAATGAGGATGGCGGATGCTGATTGGCCGCGCCACGATGCAAACATGGCCAAAGTGGGCAGAGGAGCAATCGGCCGAAATAGGCAGGTGTCGTTGTCAGCGTCTGTGCGCCATCGCGCAGGCAGTGCGACACACGCACTCACTCTCGCACCCGTCCTCGACGCTCTTATCCCGCCCCGACCCCCGTACTCCCGCTCGCCGCGAATGCATGCCCGCTATGCGCCCATCCCCGGCCCCCACAACGACACGGCCGCCCAGCATGAGATGGAGGCAGCATTTGACGATTCAGACTCGGACGATGACGACCACCCACTAGCCTCCCACACCCGCAACGGCTACCACTCCCTCCCCAATGCAGACCCCACGCCAGACCCGCTCTCTTCGTATCCCCCTGCGGACCCTCCCGCGGACCACGCACACTCACCATCACCGCCCGTGCCAGGCGCATATGATTTCGAGAACGTAGACTATGACTATACCCGCCCGCCCCCGGGCTCCCCGCCACAGCCATCCGCACACGCCCTCCCGAACGAGCATGGAAACTCGAACGGCCTCGTGCCGTCCTTTGACACCGTCCAGACCGATGCCGCACGCACAGGCTGGTTCAGGCGGACAGCTGCTGCGGTCCTCCCGACCCACTACGTCCAGCGGCTGGGCCTCGCCCCCGAGGTCCCCCGCGGCGCAGTGGGCGGCGGCACCTCCAACGACGGTGTCTTTGCAAATGTCACCGCAAAGCCCTCGCGGCCAATCCGCATACAGGACGGTACGTACCATCACGATCCTGCCCGCGCTGTGCTGATCAGATCAGGCGACGAGACGTACCTCGTTCCCGAGGATGCGCAAAAGGACGCACCACCGTCGTACGCCGCCGCGCAGGCCGATGCCGTCCCGCCGTACTGGGAGACGACGATCCACGCGCCATCCGCCGCGACGACCTCGGGCGAGGTCATCATCGACGGGCTCGTCACCGGGAGCCTCTTCTCGTTCCTCTGGAACATGCTCGTCTCGATCTCCTTCCAGTTCGTCGGCTTCCTCCTCACGTACCTCCTCCACACGACGCACGCGGCCAAGCTCGGTTCGCGCGCCGGCCTCGGCATCACGCTCATCCAGTACGGCTTTGCGATGCGCAGCAGCGTGGAGTATTCCGACCAGGAGAGCTGGTGGAAGCCCGCGGATCAGCCTCGTCCCACGTTCGATACCGCGGCCGAGGCGGAGGAGTACTTCAAGAATCTGAACGCAACCGCGGCAGATACAATGCCCTCCGATGCAGCTCCGCCGCCCGGGCTCCTCATCGGCGACGCCACGTCAGAATGGCTCTCATTCCTGCTCATGACCATCGGTGCGTACATCCCGCATGAAACCGTTTCCGCTCCCTAACGCTTTTCCGCAGGCTGGTTCATCCTCCTCACCTCCCTGCTCTCCTTCTGGCGCGTCAAACGCTGGGAGCGCGGCATCCTCTCCTCGCAGTCCGACGTACCTGCCCCCGCCCCCGCGGACAGCACCAGCAGTGCGCCGGTGATCTACTCGCTCGAGCGCGTGTTCGGCCTGCAGGGCCTCGCGGATGGGTCGCTCGTGCGCTCGGGGCTCGGCTTCGGCGACGCCGCGCGCGAGGAGGAACCGCCGCAGCCGCGCTCGTTCGAGCCCGCCGGGCAGTACATCCTCCCGCTCGACCCGGACAACCCGGAGCACAACGGGCGCATCGCGCAGGCGTTTGCGACGGAGGCGCGGCTGCATCAGGATCTGCGCTCGGCGGGGCTGATATAGCGCGGAGAGGGAGAAGTCTACAGGACATTTGTTTCGTGTTTGCAAATATACCGTCGTACTATACCGTTGTAATAGACCGCCGCCGCCGTCGGTGCGGATGTCCTGGAACGATGGGATGGGTTGTCGTGCATATCTGCTATGCTGTTCGCCTTCGATGTATTTATATCAGCAGTCTAGTTATATACATTCATTTATGTTGTCGCTGCCCGCTAAATGGAGGATAGATTTTCGGCACAGTACACAACACGGGTTCTTCTAGTACTCAAGCCCTCCTTCCGCCAGTGATCCCCCCAGGTGACCTCAGTCGGCGTTCGTCCACACAGCGTTCATCTCCTGCTTGAACGGCTCGAGCGAGAACTCGAGCGCAGAGCACGGGTATGGGATCTCGAAGTTCTCGAGGACGCTCGGGTGCAGGACACCCAGCACGCCGATCTCCAGATCGTCGGGCTTGCCCAGCGCCGCCTTGATGCCGTGCTTCACGCTCGCGAGCGCTGACCGCTCTGACGGTGGCGGGCGGAAGTAGATCGTCGCAGCACGTCCTGGGAAGAAGGTGGGGTCTGCCATTCCGCGCATCAGCCATCCGCTCTCCCGTACGCATCACACAAATGCTCACCTTCCCGCTCCTTGATGTAGTACCCCGTCTCAGCCTTGTAGTCCGTGCTTGCGATGCGCGGCACCTCGAGCATGAGCATGATGCGGTCGAGCATGCCGTGCACGACCTCGAACCCGGCCGTCTTGTTGCACCACACGGCGGCGGCGTGGCGGACGTTGCGCGCCTGGCGCTCGCGCGCGGGGTCCTTGAACACGACGTCGGCGGCCTCGAACACGCGGATCGGGAGCGCGTGCGAGCGGTTCTCGCGCACGGTCTTGAGCAGGCCCTGCAGCAGCGACGTGCGCACGACCTGGAACTCGAGCGTCTTCGGGTTCGCGATCCGCACCGCCTGCGTCCCGTCGTCCGTCCGGTTCAGCCACGCGAAGTTCTCCTCGTGCGAGCACTGCGCGGCGTCAGGACTGCTGGTCAGAGTATGCGAGAGGAAGGGGGCTTACGAGGATGAGGGGCAGGACCTCGACCCAGCCCGCCATCGCCCATTCACGGCGCACGATGTCCGTCAGCTTGCTCACCGCGAGCGGCTGCGCGACCGTGCTTGTCGCCGGGAAGGTGTCAGGCAGCTTGTTGAAGCCGTACGCAATCGCGGCATCCTCCATGATGTCGCACTCGTGCAAGATGTCCGGGCGCGTCGGCGGGATGTCCACGATGATCTCGTCAGGATTGTTAGGCGAGACCTGAGGATGCAGTGTCATGCGCTCCAGGAGGGTGGAGATGGCAGCAGCATCAAGTTCCACGCCGGTACATGAATTGATGAAAGACGCGCGCGCAGTAGCTGGACGGTACGCGAGGTCGGGAGTGATGCGAGTCGTCCCGTCGGGGTAGATTACCTTGCAAGGCTCAATCCTGTCAAGGAAGTCAAATCTCGGGAAATCAACTGTACATAGTCGCACACGCACGTGAAAGGCTCCTCGCAGTACTCGGAGAACATTGTCGTAATGATATTTGCGACAATGGCCAACTTGGTCTCATCCGTCGCAGTAATATCAATGAAGATGTTGCGCGTGTTCAGCGTGATTTTACTGTGTTCAGAGTTGATAATTGGCGGCATGGAGAGGACTCGATCATTTTGGTCGTAGATGATGGGATATACCGGCGAATCCCTGATAATGGGCAGGTACCGGGCGAGATGCTTCTCAGACTACAGTGTGATCTGATGAGCGCCGCAATACACAACTACGTACTCGCTAAAACGCACCTCGTATACAGTCATAAGCTCCTCTGCTGTGTACTCCTGGTCCTTGTTCAGGGGAGCGAACTTGATGTCCTTCGGTGGTCGAGCCTCATATCGGAAGGGAGGTGTGATGGTGTCGAGGTCGTGCGTACCAATGGCAACGAACTGCCGACGTCTGCATAGGTTCTGGTGGAGCTTGTCTTGTAGATCGATGAAAGAGTCGTATGAGAGCTGCGTGAACTTGACGTTACGAAGCACTCCGCATGCGAAGAACGGTCGGATTTGTTTTGTCTGTAGGCAATGAGGAGGTACCTCAATCGAAGACATCAGCCGATACGCACCTCAGGAGCAACGGTAATGTTGATGAGGTCTGCCTCACCACCGGGAGGATATGCAAGCTTATAACGTGGTGCCTTGTCCAGCCCCAGGAAAACTCGGAGCGCACGGGCGATGCCTTCTATGCAAAGTAAGTCATATCTATAAGATTTCGTGTGAGAGGCATTCCAGATTGACCGAAGTAATTTCCTGCCTATTGGCTGGTATCTCAATCTTCAGTTGCTGCAAACGGTGGATGGGTCAATGGCGGGGTCGTAGCTATATGTGATTTGCACTCACGGGACGACCAGCGGGAAGACCCTTCTTCCTCAGAGCTTCAACTTCCTCAGTTGTCTAAACCTTCATCAAGACCTTGTCACAATTTCCAAAAATCTCCGAGACATACGTCCTCGTCCAGTTCCAGACCAAACTCGAAGAGTAGCTTGTCGAATTCTTCGGCGGCTGCAGAACATCATTTCAGCCGTGATCACATAGCAGTATTCCAGATAAATTCACAGTATTTCCGGCCCAGCCGTCTCCAGAGATCTTCTTTGTCAACTGCGACTGTCGGCATGATTGCAGTTCAGAAACGAGGAGCGTGTCTAATAGATCTTAGCCGGAGGAGTGAATCTAGCGATCGCTGAGCGTTTACACGATCCCACAGGCGCTGGGCGCGTCGAGTCACGGGCGGGACCCCGGTCACCACACTAAGGAGATGGACGATGACCATTGACGAGATCCTGCAAGGTAAATATAGGAGTAGAACTACAGTACACCATGGACAAGTGCAGATATATAGGCAAGCACGGGATTAAAATCCCTCCACGTAGGACATCGCAAGGGTCGTCGAGAACTACTTGCGGTAGAACTGGTAATACATGAGTAAGTCATTAAGGGGAGGAGAATTTCAGGATCGCTTACGTTACGGCGGAAGTTGAACCAAAGCGACAGACAGCCTCGATCAAAGCTACATCGGAATCCACTATGCAGTTTGTGAGGAACAAAGGTCATCACAGGTCATAGAGCAGAAGCCGTACCGTTTATGAGAGAACTCCCATTCACGATTGACGATCCTAAACGCAATGTCCTCATACGGAGGACCTGCGCTGAAGTGCAGCAGCACAGTCTCATCGTTTCCAGGCTCTTTGATGATTTTGTATGTCGGTGCTTTGGATTTGTCGATGAGATCGGGGTAGAAAATGTTGAACTACGGCGATTTGTGAGCACGTGAGATTGTAAATGCATGAGGCCAGGGACATACCTTGTAGCCTTGCACAACTTTGGGCGGGGGATTATCCGTACTAAGAACAGCCAAATCAACATTCCATAACAATGACTTTGAGAGGCTTAGGACGTACTCGTAGTGAGTCTGGTTATACTTGTTCCACTCATAGCCGGTGTGTACACGGTTGAAATACCGCGGCTTGCGTGGCCGATACTTGTCCTCCCAGTTGTAGGAAGTCGGGTTGGAAATATTCTCTTCAACATTGAACAACTCCTCCTCCTCGTCCAACTCACGTTCCGCCTCTGCACGGTATAACGCCTCGGATGCTAGGTCCGCATTGCTCGGCGCCGCCTCCGCCTCCTGCACTTGGACGGGAGCGGGTGCGCTCTTCGGGACGAACCTCGAGGCAGTCACCGAGCGACGTTGCTCCATCTGCACAGACACCCCATGAGCACAAATCTCAGCATCATTTGGAAATGACTTACAAGTGCCCGCAAGTCCTCCTTCGCAGTGACGATATCGATCTCCCGCTCCTCGTGATGAAGCTTCCGGATGTCGAGAAGTGGCGGACTCATAGATCTGTCATACTCCTCGCTCTCTTCCACAACATCCGCGTGATCTGAAATGGCGCGGATGGCGCGCTGATCGCCCTTTGAGGCTGACTTCACCACTCCTGCAAGCAGCTCCTCTTGCGCTTGCAGAGCTTCGTCTCGCTGTCGTTTGCGAAGCTGCTCTAACCGATTGCGGACAACCACTTCATGAAGCGCTCTCAACTTTGCCTGCATAGGAAGTAAGCACGATACACGGTACACCCGAAAAGAAAACCTGACCTTTGCCTTCCACACAATCAGCTTCTTCAGTAATCCCTCCCAATAGTCTGTATCTATTGGTTCGCCGCTCGCGAGCTTCGCTTGCACTTGCTTCTGGAGTGCGACGAGATGATCATAAGTTTTGCCTTGAAGGAGCGCGGTGATGTCTGCCTCAACCGCAGCAGCGGCCTCAGCTCCGAGGCGACGACTCTGCTTGATACGGTCAAGCTTGTCTTTGCAGACCACCATCATGTTCTACTTGTATGGTCAGCGCCGATTGCACGCAGAGTCTCGGAAGAACATACCGTCCAGAAGTCAATGTTGACTTCGGACTTCTCCAATCTCAGATACTTCTCGATATCATCATGCAACTCATCCACTTGGTCTGCTGTCAGACTCTGTGGTGTCCGTCAACATCAAACAAGCTCGAGAACGAGAGAAACATACATCAAGTATATTGTAAGGTTCATCCAAGTCGATTTCCAGGCCATCGTCGTCGACAGGTTCATCCTCCTCTTCGATAGGGTTGACGTATCGCAGGTTGAGAGCAAGGAAGTCAATGGCCTTCGCCCTCTTCTCCTTGATGCGGATCGCAGCCCTCATTCGCTCCTGCTCCAGCTGGAAGTCCTCCTCCTTTGCCAACCAGTCAGCCATCTGTGCAGACTCCGCCAGCCTCTGCATCCGGATTTCCTCCTCCTCACGGATCCTCTGTTCCGCTTCCCTTTCGGCCCGGCGGCGGTTGAGCCTCTCCAACTCTTCTTTCGCCTCTTGCTTCCTTATAGCATCGCGCCGTTGAGCCTCGGCGAGGGATAGACCCTGCTTCTTCTCCTTCTCGTTCTTTTTGTGCCAACGGAACTGCTGACCGAGGTTGACGTCGTGGAAAGGATTGTCCGTTGCGCTATACACGCTGAGTTCAGCGACTTGACGGGCCTCCTCTTCGAGCTTCGCTCGTTTCTTCTCCTCCTTACGAGCCTTGCGCTCTTCTGACTTGTCACGTTTACGTCTGAGGCGGAAAGTGTGGTCGTCGATACGTGATGCAGGACTTGGGACAATCAACTCACTTCTTCTTATCCTTCTCCTTGCTGGTGCTCCGATGACGCTTCTTCTGGGATGAATCCTTGCTTCTACTCCTGCTCCTGGTTTTGCTTCGGTACGAGGCGCGCCCACGGTCGTTATGGTCATCGTAAGGACGCTCTCGTGAATCCTTCCTGCGCGAGTCGCGCCTGTCCCTCTCGCGCGAGCGGTCACGGTGTCGCTCTCGATCCCGATCCCTTGGGTGTGGAGATACTGAGCGAGAATCACGTCTTCCCATGTTACTATGCTGGCGACAGGGGGGAGGACAGCAGGAGTGCTCACTCACACTCGACACCGGTGGATGGAGAGGATAGCGTATGGCCAAATATGGGCAAACACCTAACCTTACACCATTGCGCGCTTGTTTACCCCGGAATCCTGAGCCGGAGTCCTGTGGCTGACAGCAACACCCAACGCGCCGTCTTGCGCGTGGCCATCGTGCTGACCGGTGTGATCTCTAACCTCGTTCTACGAAGGCTATCCCCCCGGAAGACTTTGGTATATTGTCTACGATGACATGGCGTGCTGCTGCAACCTCCATTCCGAGCCTGCGGAGGTCTGTCCGACATCACTGGAGTCGGGCACACTACCTCGATTCCGAGCCCGAAGTTCCACCTAACTCGCGATATAGAAAGCCTTTGGCGACTCCAAGACAGGTCAGTCTTTATCATGTAGGAATGCTGCGCGGGTATCTCGTCTCATCTTGATGGCGCGTAGTTGGTTGAGTACCTGAACAAGTACGTGGTTGGCCAGGAGAATGCGAAGAAGGTTCTCTCTGTTGCGTGCGTGCGCGTTGCATGTCATCTCTGTACGCATAAACTCAGCATGTCTGAAGCGTATTTAATCATTACAACCGGGTCATGGCCAATATGTCTTCTATGACCGAGTCTGCGCAAGAGGAGCACTGGGCAGAGACTTTACAACCCGACGATCGTGAGTCAAGTGAAGTATAGCCAGAACCCAATTGTCACTGCTGAGGGCTAGTCCAATCGGGGGTCTCGTCAGCTCATATACACCCTCATCCTTATCGCTTGCCAATGCAGTCAATAGCTCCACCGTCTCGCCATCCCTTGCCAACGTTTGAGAAGAGCAATGTACTAGTGATGTATGTGGTCATAACATGCTACAGTGCATTTAATATTGATGATTCCCCTGCAGAGGTCCAACCGGCTCAGGTGAGCTCGCCAGTTGACCCGGAGTTGTAAGAGACGTTGAGCATGCCCATCCAGGCAAAACGTTACTAGCTAAGACACTTGCAAGAGTCCTGGACGTACCCTTCTCTGTTAGCGATGCGACGTCTTTCACCCAGGTGCAAGCCTCTCCTCCAAGACTAATATTTCTCCGTATTGACGTATTCATCTTCAGGCAGGATGTGTGTGCGTTTCCATATGCTATAAATTCAAATTCTCATGTGTACCCCAGATGTTGGAGATGATGTAGACATGTGTATTCAGCGTCTTGTATGATGTCGTCGCTATTCACGTGATACCCACTAATCAGTCTTCTCGCAGCTGCAATCTGCAAACTGGGACCCATATCGAGCTAGGTTAGATGACTTCCGGCTCCATAACTGCAATCTACTGACAAGATTACAGCATGGGTATCGTGTATATCGACGAGGTTGACAAGGTCGCGCGCAAGACAAGCAATGGCATGGATGGTACACGAGATGTAGGCGGTGAAGGTGTACAGCAAGCCCTTCTAAGGATGATGGAGGGATCAGTAGTAACTGTACCCGCGAAGGGTGCGCCAGCCATGCCTCCGCCTATGGCCAGCGACGCACGCTCCAGAGCGGGACGACCGATGAATATGGGACCCATGGCGAATCGCAAGTGTTTCAAATTTCAAATTTCGGGACATCTTCTTAATCCCTCCTTTGACCAGCACGACCCGAATCGTATTCGATTGACACATCTAACGTTCTGTTTATTCTGAGCGGTGCATTCGTTGGACTAGATAGCATTATCAAGCGACGAATGGACAAAGGAGTAAGGAAATTGTTACTGGAACTACGCTCGGGACTGACTTGTGTGTTTGAATGTAGTCTATAGGATTCACGGCTCCGTTAGCCCACCCCACTGAAGAAGCTTCCACTGATAGCAAGGGAATGCCCTTCTTCACACCCAATAAGAATAAAGTTTCAATGCCCAATTTCCTAAATCAAGTTGAGCCTCGCGGTACGTTATTTCTCAACGGTGTACCAGGTATCTTCTCATAATATCGGATCGCAGATCTGGTGCAGTATGGGTAATATTATCACCGTTCAAGAAGCATACGCGATCTGAATCGACCGTCCGTCTTCAGCTTCATACCCGAATTTATTTCTCGAATGCCTTCAATAACAACTCTAGAGCCGCTGACAATCCCAGATCTGCGACGCGTCCTGAGCGAAGTCAGAGGCTCGCTTATCTCGCAGTACACCACGTTGTTCGCGTGCTCGGATATTGACATCAAGTTCACCGGTGCTGCTCTCGATGAGATTTGCCGTAAGGCAGCCGAGCGAGGCGGCGGTGCTAGAGGTTTACGGGGAATCATGGTAAGACTTGATTGCATACACAACATTTTTTGCATCATATCATTTATATTACAGGAAGCTTTACTCTTGGAGCCTATGTATGAAGCACCGTGAGTTTTCCCAAACATTTAGCGCGATCGTAACTGATGAAGTCATTTTAGTGGATCGGTATGTTCAGCCCCATGTTCAGCGCTCCACCTTCGTCTTACATCACAATTACCGATAGTCAATACGGCACATTCTGATCAACGAGGCTGTCGCGCGAGGTGAAAAGCCCGCCCAATCCTGGAACTACGGTGAAGGCCCCAAATGCTGGGCTGCATGGGCCGAGGAAGAGGAGAGACTCAAGCCATGAGGGCCTCGATCTGCATGTGTATCTTTGTCACAGTGTGTGGATGTACCTGGTGAACTGCAGCGGCGGTGTATATCAGAATGGATGTACTTTACGACAGACGGTGTTATTGTATCTCCACTTTGTGATGTTGGAAATCGCGGACTCGGATCAAACGTTGACTACACGTTGAGACAAATGCATGAGTATCAAAGTGCCATGAGCGGAGAGGGAACGAGAAGACATTAGTAAGACATGTTTACTCTTCGTTCTTCTCCTTGGCCTCTTCCTCAGCCTCTTCCTCAGCCTCCTCTTTCGCCTCCTCCTTGGTCTCCTCGGCCTCCTCCTTGGTCGCTTCAGCCTCTTCCGCAACCTCTTCATGGCTCTCAGGCGCCGGAGCAGAGGAAGTGAGGCCAGCGTTTATGCGTTGCGCGTTCTCGAACTGCTCCTTGAACGTGTTCGCGTCTTCAACAAATGTAAGCCACCGCATGTCGCTACCCGACTTGACCATACACTCACTCTCAGTGTTAGCAAAACGGATCGCAAGGGTCTCCGACGTAGGCGCGCCTTCAGAGTAGTCCGCCGCAACCTTCCATACCCAACTTCTGTCGGAGCCAATGTTGGGTTGCAGCTTCATGTCCGCGGTGACTGATTTATGCATGATGCAGTCAATCATGAGAACATGTAGCACATTGCCAAGTACGAAGGCACGTACTGGCATGGTTGGCGCAGACCTTGAGAGTCTGATCACGCCTCATCACTAGCCGGACCTTCTTGGTCTCCTTGTGCTGGAGCAGGCGAACGTCTCCCGTCCCGCGCTCTTTCCATTCCTTCGAGTCTGAGGCGAATCGGAAGAGCTTGGAGCGCCTGCAGAACGCACGAGCAGGTGGTCAATGTACCGATCACGGAAAGAGTCACGAGCACGTACATCTTGAAGAGGACTGTCTCATCTTCCTCGTGTGTCTTGGTCTCGACCTGTTCCGTGAGCCTCACGACGGGCTCAAAATGGGGGTCGTGCTCCTCCTCCTGTATACACAGACAAGAACGTCAGCATAATTGTCCCTCGAATCGAGCGACTGTGGCGGCCGTGTTGTCCCGCGTCGGATGAAGCGATATAGGATCAGGTGCCGCCACGAGAGAGAGATACTCACGCGAGGCGCGAGAGCATCGGTGTTGTCGGCCATTATGGTTGAAAAGGTATGTGGTGCGATAGGGATAAAGCAAGAGAAGACCGTAGAAAGCAGAAGCAAGGGCGTCGCGTGTGTCGTACGCCCTTGACCAAGTCTTCCACCAGAGGCGAGACCCCGGCCAGTGCGATGGCACGGTTTCCAGGGTCTCCGCCTCGCGACCACTCTCATGCGGGCGCTTCCTGTAAGGACTGCACTGCTAGCGGACGGCTGCTCTGCTGTTCTCCACGATATTCCTTCTGTGCACGATGCCACGACCATATACCCAGGCCGCCTCGACACTATGGATTCTATCTCTGCTGGTCTTTTCTGCTTTCGTTTCTGCTCACATGATTGAAGTCCCGGCGTCGAAGAAGGAATGCTTCTTCGAGGACCTTCATATAAACGACAAAGTATGGCTAGCGTTGGACTACCTGAGCTCTGCATAAACCTGTCTCACAGATGACAGTTACATATCAAGTCGGAGGCGGGGGCCACCTGGATATTGACTTTTGGGTACGTTCTGGTCATGTGAGAGTAGCTACAGGTACTGACACGTCTGCCACAGCTCACGGATCCAGACGGGCATGCACTGGCTAAGCATCTCAAGCAGAGCACAGGCTCAATATCGATTACGGCAAAGAAGGACGGCCGCCATGAATACTGCTTCTCAAATCAGATGAGCAGTGTAGTAGACAAGATCGTGAGGTCAGCATATCCCCTGAGTTACGCCATATTTCTTGGGATGTTCATGACGGTCTCAGCTTCAACGTGCATGGCGTCATCTACGTCGACGACGACGGTATGCGTACAATTTTCGCTTGCGTGCGCTGTGGGCTGACACAGTACTAGATACTGTCGCACCCATTGAGCGCGAGATCCGCGCACTCGCTCAGGGCTTGACAGCAGTGAAGGACGAGCAGGAATATATTGTCATCCGTGAGCGACGACACAGGAACACTGCCGAGTCGACGAACTCCCGAGTCAAGTGGTGGTCTGTGCTACAAGCAATAGTCCTGTTCTTTGTAGTTGCATGGCAGGTATACTACCTGAAGGTGTGCAATCATGTCTTGCCGTTGAATAGGCACGTACTAAACTACTTCCACAGTCGTTCTTCGAAGTAAAACGCGCATTCTGATATCTCTCGCAATATATGGGCATTCAGGGACATTATTATGTGATCCCACAGACCTTGTGAGAGATCGCTAAACTTCTGATGCTCTCGAGCACAGCGCGAGTAAAATGGAAGCTTGAGTCTAACACAACCCACACGTGATGCGACTTTCGTCTGCCTGCTGTGCCCGAGATATGGACTGCTAACAACTGCGGTACGAGGAACCTGTGGTGTGAGAGCTGACCGCAACAGGATGCTCAGCTAGTCTTGGGCGGTAACTTATATCATACAAGCGAATGCACCAGGAGAGGAACTACGCAAGCCTTACAGTACTAGTAAACAAGACGATCGACAGGGTATCATGCGGTTCACAGAAACATGGTACGACAACAACTCAGAGGACATAGCAATATGTAGAGGAACGCTCGTGAGGTCATGAGTAGAGAGGACAAAGATCAATCCGAGGGCCGGCCTGCTCGACACGTCTACAAGTAAGTACATACGCTCTTTCATCCTTCATCGCCACGTCGGCTTTGATCCCCCGGTCCTGAAGCTCGCCTCTCCACTGGAGTTTGGATCCGGAAGCTTCAGCCGTGCGGCCATCATCAGACGTGACGACGAGACCGCAAGCAGGGACGCTCGCTTTGTCCGCTTCGCCGGGGACTTCTCCCCACCAATCTGCACCCGCCGCGCGCCGTTCCCCACGCTCTTACCCAGCGCCGACGCCGCCTCGCCCGTATCAAGGCTCGTCCGCGGTGAGAGCTGCGGGATCATGCTGGACCGTCGCCGAGGCCGCTCGGCACGCACTGGCCCGATGTTCGACCGCCGCCGTCCGCTCTTGCTGGCCATGCCGACGACCTTGGGCGTGAGCGGCACGCGCTTCGCTGGACTCCCGTGGTGGCGATCGGTGCCTTTCGGTATGTGCAGCATGCTTCCGCCGCTGCTGCTGCTTGTCTCTGTCGGAGACGACGCTCGGTTCATGTTCCGTTCGCCCAGAGGAGAAGCTCTCTTTGGCGAGCTTTTGAACAGGCTTTCCTCGTCGTCTTCCGCCAGGATGCCTAACGTCGAGCCCTTCGATCTAGATTTGAGGAAGCTGGGGTCCAAGCGACTCGGCCGTGCCCGCTTGGCACCCGTGCGCACAGTACCTGCGGAGGATGTCGAAGCGCTGAGGGATGGGCGTGACGAAAAGGACGATGTAAAGCTGAAGTTGAGGCTGTCCTCCGTCTTCTCGTCTTCCCATTCACTTTCGGATGCGCCCAGGGATGTGTTGCGCTTCGAACTCGAGCCCACCCCCGAGGCCGAGTCAGAGGCTGTCAGAGACGTGCTCATACTCTCCTCCGAGGGGCTCGTCACGATCACTACGGCAGAGGTTGGCGCATTCCCGCCATCGTCGATATTCCCTTGCCCGACCTCGTCCCGCCATTGCACGCCCTTCCGTTTGCTCTTGGTCTCCGAGACGCGGCGATAAGGGGGCGGAGCGGTGGCGAGGCTGGAGCGCAGAGACTTCCGCGGACTCTTGTGGTGCGACTTCCGCCCAGGCGAGGTGATAGACCCGTATGACGACGAGCGTCGCGAGACCTTGGCTTTCGCCTGCTGCGAGAGGACCGGACCTGAGGTGACCCTACCGATGCCGAGTGAAGAGTAACCCTTAAACGTCTCCAGCGACGATGGCCCCCGCGTTGTGTTGTCGACAGCATATCCGGCAATAGAGTGGCCAAGTAGCCCTTTGAATGCCTCATCGTTACTGTCTGCTACGTTCCTCAGGGACGACGCGAGCGCCTTCACTGTTGCCTCCATCGCGTCGCGTCCCTCCGTGGTCGCCGAGGTCAAAATGCGACTCGCTTCCCCCAGCATCACTGTGCACCTGCTGACCATCCCGATGAGGCTCACCACCGCCTCCGCCTGGCTCGTGACGGCCTCACGCAGCGCGTCGCATCCGGCCTCGGCTTTCGCGCGCTCCATCTCGGCCTTCCGCCATCGCGCGTCGAGCTTGATATTGTCGACACTGTACTCGCCAAGTTTGTCCGAACGGCGCTCGCTCACAGCACGCAGCGTCGCGTCAAACAAGGCGCCGGAATTATTGGAGCGCTGTATCCGGGCGTTCAGTGCTGACCCTGCCTTCACGACTTCCTCTTCCGGACCGGCGAGAGCCTGCAGAAGTTGTCTTTCCGTCTCCAGATCCGCCGAGAGCGCGGAGGACGACGCCTGCCTGTCGAGTTCGACAAGGCGTGCGCGGATGACCTTGAGCTTCGCTTCCGCCACGGCAATCTTAGTGGCACATGCGGCTCCGTCCACAATCGAGGGTTGCATCTGCTCGGCCTTCTGGTGCATGTCACTCTTGGCCTTTTCGACTTCCGCGGCCGCCTCCTTCCGCTTCCGGCGCTCCTTCTCCGCCTCCACGTCGCGCTTCCCAGCCAGCTTCTCCTTGAGCTCCTTGACCTCAAGGTTGAGGCGGTTGATCGCCTCCACGTACTGACCGACGTGGCGGTCGACGTTGACGACGTTGCGCGTGACGACCTTCGTCTTGATCTTCGTTGCGCGCTCCGCGTAGAGCAGCGTGTTCTGCGTGTCGTCAAAGTGCAGCGATGTCGGCGCAATGCATACGATCATGACCGTTTTGCAGTTTCCCCCCAGCGAAAACTTGAGCAGCCGCGTGAGCTTGCTGTTACGGTAGGGCACGTGCCGCACCGCGCCGCCGCTCTCGCAGAGCGCGTTGATGCAGTTGCCGAGGGCGAGCAGGGACTTGTTGATGTTCGCGCCCTCGACCATGCGCTGGCCCATGTTTGTCGTTGCCGCCGCGCGCTCGCTGCCCGCAAGGTCGATGATCGACAGTGTCGCCATCGTGCGCTCCTCCGTGATCGACGCGGTCCGGGGCGACTGGGTGACGTGCACCTGCAGCACGGCGTGCGAGCGCGAGGACGTCTCGTTCGCGTGCGTGGGCGACTGCGTCCTGCGCGAGTTCCCCAGCAGCACGATCTGCTTGACCTCGTCCGCGCTCGCGGGGCGGAGCTCGGTAAGCCCGACGACTTTCACGGTCTTGTCCTCCCGGATTTGCAGCCCGCCACGCGGCATCTGCGTCCCCGGCTCCGCAAGGAGGTCGCGGATCTCTTCGTTGTAGATCTCGAGGAAGGTCACGACGACGTCGACGTTGTGGTCTTCGCGCCGGTCCTCGATGTCCTGAAAGAGATCGGCCATGGTGAGATAGATGAGGCCGGGGTCGGCATCGGTGCCGCTGATGGTGTGCGTCTTGCCGCACCCGGTGGCCTGTACCAGAGCCTGCGTGAGCGGACGCAGCGTCCGAAAGATCAACCGTGGCTCACTCCGTATGCAAAGATCGTCGCATTGTACCCATCCAGGAGGTTCCTCAGGAGTGGGCGCGCGGTGCCCTGGTACACGTCCTGCTGCCGCGCGCCGTGGTCGAACACACGGTCGAAGATGAAGCGGCGGTCCTTGTAGCGCTTGGTGCCGGGCGGGAGGAAGCCGCGCTCGACGAACGCGCGCGACGGGTCCTTCTCGTCGGGGTCGAACGTGAGCACGCGGTCGTCGACGATCTGGATGATGTCCCGCACGGAGGACGTGTTCGTCGCGGTGCGCCCCGGGTTCGGGGTCGAGAGCGCGCCGTCGCCGCGGATGCACGAGTCGTATGTCTGCTGCGGCAGCCGCGCAGCCTCCCATGAAGTCGGCGGGCGGACGCGCACTTTGCACAAGGCGGTCAGTACGGACGCTGCTCCGTGCCGCAGGCGCAAGCAACGCACCTGCGACGGTGATGGAGCCCGCGGCAACCATAGTTGTAGGTAGCTCTGTGCCGTGTGCTCCGCCAATATATGTATTGGGTGTGTTGGGTGTCCCGAGGCTATTCTATGCGCTGTGAGTGTGAGATCCAAGTAGTGTGCGGCGGCGGCAAGCGAGGCGGGAGTCTCCAGAAGGAGACGGACGAAGTTCGACTCGAGTTCAACCACGCGGACGCGTCTGCGGCCCCACGTGACCGCGCCTCCCGCCCCGAGCCTCTGCAGCTCTCCGATGGACACCATCACCGTCCCCGCCCCCGCCGACTTCCACGTCCACCTCCGCCAGGGCGACTTTGCGCAGCTCATCGTGAAACATGTCCGGAAAGGTGGATTCAAGCTGGCATATGTCATGGTAGATACTTCTCCCTCTTATCGAAGGGGAACTCGGTTTGCTCAGCATTCGTGATCAGCCCAACCTCAAGCCGCCTATCATTACTACCGACCAGGCACTGTTCTACAAGGCGCAGCTGGAGGCGATAGACCCTAGCGTGCAATACCTCATGACGCTTTACCTTTCCCCTGAGCTCACGCCGGAAGAGATCTGGAAAGCGAAGGCTGCTGGGATCGTCGGTGCGTCCCCATCCCATTTCTCAAATTCAGCCAAGCTCACACCTCATGCAGGCGTCAAGTCCTATCCCCGCGGCGTGACCACCAACTCCGACGGGGGAATCGAGTCCTACGAGGCCTACTACCCCGTCTTCGCCGCAATGCAAGACGCAGGGCTCGTCCTCAACCTGCACGGCGAGGTGCCGTCCAACGCCGCCACAAACACCTGCGTGCTGAACGCCGAGCACGCCTTCCTCCCGCACCTGCGCGCGCTGCACGCGGCGTTCCCGCGCCTGCGCATCGTGCTCGAGCACGCGACGAGCCGCGCGGCGGTCGAGTGCGTGCGCAGCCTCGGCCCGACCGTCGCGTGCACGATCACCGCGCACCACCTCGCACTCACCGCGGACGATTGGGCCGGCCAGAGCTGGCACTTCTGCAAGCCCGTCGCGAAGTTCCCCGACGACCGCGCGGCGCTCCAGGAGGTCATCAGGGAGGGTACGTCTCGGTCTCGGAGGGCCGAACGCTAGGCTAATGGAGATATAGGACACCCGAGGTTCTTCCTCGGCTCAGACTCTGCGCCGCATCCCCCCCACGCAAAGGCGACCGCGACGCCGGACCAGCCGTGCGCCGCGGGCGTGTACACGTCCCCCATCTTACTCCCGCTTGTTGCCCACCTGCTGGAGTCCTTCGGCGCCCTCGACCGCCTCGAGGGCTTCGTGAGCACGTACGGGCGCGCGTTCTACGGGGTCCCCGCCGCCGAGGCGGAGCGCGGCGTCGTGCTCAAACGGGCGTCGGGCAAGCTCGTGGAGGAGCGCTTCGTGAGCGGCGAACAGAGTGTCGTCCCCTTCTGGGCGGGTAAGGAGCTCGGCTGGGAGATTGTGGAAGATTAACAGCCCAAATTGGCGCAAACGAGCAGAAGTTGTGAGACAAAGTGGCTTTCTTGCTTGCTACGGCAGAATTGTACCATCGATTATATTATTCCCTAAGGGTGCCTCCTGTGACACTCGAATCGCTGCGAACAAATCCATACGATGACACGCAATTCGCAAGGGTGATGGATTCGCCCTATGAATCGCGGCTCCCGACCCGGTCGCAGGACGGAAGCGGCGATGCGTCAAACATATATGATATGACACAGTTGAAATACTTCCTGCAACTGGGAGATTCAGCAACCACATTCTGTGGGCTGTGCGTTTCTTGAACTGACGAGAATGTTCTTCGCGGAGTGGTTTGGCTCCGAGACCGATGACACCGACCCCAAAAAGTAAAGCTGTCAATGTCAGCACACGATCATTGCGAGATGGGAAGTGCAAGACGGGCGCAGTAGTGGAGCGGGATTTCCTTGACGAGATTACCGCTGGATACGGTGGACGGGGATGACCAGCGCAAGACGGACGCGCACAGAAAGAACGGGAGCCCCTTCACGAAATTGCCACAGGAAATGGCGGACGGGGTCGGGACACGAGATGGGAGGTGCGAGACGGGCGCAGATGTAGCAATGAAACTGCCACAGGATACGACTGACGGGGATGACCAGCGATTATTGCGGTCCACCGCTCTGGGCGGGGCGACTGCGCGCAGTGGCAGACATGCACCGCCGCAATCGCAATGCGGCAGCCCAACGGAGGCATGCGAGAGTCGAAGGGTCGAGAAGACAGCCGTCCGGACGCAATGATTCGTGAATATTACGTCTGCCTGTCAGTGATGGTTACTAGCACAGTGCGGCGCAGTCGACCGGGGAGCCGATGCTGAAAGCACGACGACGGGTGACGCAGGCGAGGGAGACCACAGAGCTTGTCTGCTGTTGAGAACGCGATCGCAGGTGAGCTCGGGCTGGTCGGGCAGCGCAGAGGGCGAGGATGCGGATACGCAGCGCTGCGACAGTAGGGGCCTTTATCGATGGTGCCATGGGCGGGCTATCCCGCGTTTGGCTGAGGGGACGCCGTGCATCGTGGGGAGGGACAAATCGCGCCTTGTCAACATGCTCAAAGACGAATGCGGGAGTTCGGGTGCCTGTATGGTTGGGCCGCACTTTGCGGAGCGAGTGGGCATCTCCGAGGGCGGGATGATAATCGCTCGAGCACGGGAGCAGTATCGGTAGCGTCTTGCTTATCGCGGTGGACGCCGCGCGCGTGCAAGGAAGATTGATGCTGGGGCAGATGTGGCAGCAGAATGGGGACATCTGCTGGAGAGTCGCCGTTGCACGGTGCCGCGCCGGGCGGTGGGGACGCCGTGGCGCGCATGTAAATCGGAGTGTCGGGGGAGGAGCAGCAAGATATGCACCGTGGCAGAGAGTCGCACATCGGGCAAGGCAGCGAGGACGCGACTGGCGCAGCAAGGAACGCGAACAAACTCAGGCCCGCGCGAGTCGCGAATCTGGATCTGGGCGGGCACGTGCGGGAGATCGCCCACGATCGAGGAGAAGATCGAGGGCACGTGGCGGCTCTTGGCAGGATCGCAGACGTCGCTGGGCGTGTTTGCCACGGGCGGCGACGGGATTCTGTTCCATGCTTGAGCAAGCCAGCAGTGCCGGTGAGGGATGGCAGACTCGGGCAAAGCGCGGGGGGATGGGCAGCGAGGCGCGGATCGAGGAGTGGAGGCGCCTGGGGACGAGAGAGGGAACCGCGGGGGTGCTGGATCGCGGACGGGCGACGCACGGGGAGGGATCTCGACAAGCATGCACAGCGCACGCGTCTGAGCCTGCGCCGTTGCCTCGCCGCCATCGCCCCGATTCGCCTCCACGTTCTCTGGCAGATCAAGAGGCCCACCCTCGCCCTCCCCATATACCGCCCGCCCGCTCGCCTCTCCTGCGCCATTCCCCCATCGCGACCATGTCCGCATCGCAAGATCCCCCCCGGCACGACCACCCACCGCCCGACCCCGCTCTCCCGGCCCGCTACCTCCCCCTCCTCCACTGTCCCCTCTGCGTCCCTTCGCGCCTCCTCGTTTCCCCGTACACTCTGCGCTGCGGCCACACCGTCTGTGCCTCCCACCTCCCCGCTCCCTCCGCCACGTCCGCCGTCCCTCGCTGTCCCCTCCCGACCTGCACGCCGTCCACTGCCGCACTGCCGCACCCACAAGCTAATGTCGCGTTCATCCCCGCCCCGCCCCCCGCAACCGTGCCCGGGCCCTCTCCACGCGTAGACGTGACGGTGAGCAAAATTATATCACTGCTGCTGGCCGCCCGCGCGTGGTTCGCACAAGAGCAGCTGCCCCCTCGCATTCCGACGTACGAACCCGACGCAGACGACCACACCGACTCTGAGGACGACAGCGCGTCCGGCACCCGCTCTCGCCCTCCCCGCCGTACGCGCCGGGCGCCACCTCCTCCGCCCGATGACGAGCTTGAATACGTGGATCCCGGCCCATCATCAGGCACACATACTTCCCCGCCCCGAACCACCGCCTATTCGGTTTCCACATCAAACACTGTTGATGTGCCTCCGCCTTCGGGGGCTACCCATCTGCACCCCGGGCGACGGCGCCCGCGCTCATCCAGTCCTTCTCCGGCCCCCCCTGCACGTCGCCGACGAATACTACACACCCCTACCTCTTCCCCACATGCCTCCACGTCCTGCTTGCCGGAACCGTTGCACCTGCCAATATCTGAGTCTTCTACATCGTCTGTTCTACCGCCGACTGCCCGTAGCGCGAACGCTCCTGACAGGCCAGACCTACCGCGCGCATCAGAGCGCCTGACGAAAGAGCTCGCGACAGAACTGACATGCGAAATCTGCTTTGCGCTACTTTGGATGCCGATCACGACGCCCTGCCAACATGTGAGTGTTATCTGCCAGTCCCCGTGTAGCTCGGGCGGTCACGTCGTAGCGCGCTATGATTGCCATGACATGGCGGAGTGGTAGCGCGTCGGCTTCGCGGCAACGCTGACGGCTCCGTACAGACATTCTGCACAAAGTGCCTGCAACGCTCGCTCGACCACAGCTCCGCGTGCCCGCTCTGCCGCTCGACTCTCCCCGAATATGCATATTTCCAGGACCATGCGTGCAACAAGGTCGTGCTGGCGCTGTGTGCGTGATTCGGCAGATTCTCGTATGACTGAATTGTATTGACTGAGCTGGGTCGACGCGGGTCCAGTGTTGCACGCGTTCCCCGAGGAGTACGCGGAACGCGGCGCGGCCATCGCGGAGGAGGAGCACAACGCTGGGCTCGACACGCCCATCTTCGTCTGCCAGGTCAGCTTCCCGGGCATACCGACCGTCTTGCACCTCTTCGAGCCGCGGTGTGTCCCTTCCGCTCCGCTCCCGTCTCCGGCCACTCACCCTCCTCCCTCGCGCAGCTACCGCCTCATGCTCCGGCGCTGCCTCGAGACCCCCACGCCGATGTTCGGCATGGTCCCGCCCCCCACGCGCGCGGGCGACAGCCAGTACGGCATTATGCTCGCCATCCGCCGCGTGGAGATGCTCCCCGACGGCCGCAGCGTCGTCGAGACGTGGGGCGTGTGGCGCTTCCGCATCCTCGCGCGCGGCACTCGCGACGGATACACCGTCGGACGCATCGAGCGCGTCGACGACCTCCCCGGCGAGGACGCCGAGGCGGACGAGCGCGACGAGGAGCTCGGCCGTGGCGTAGGGGCTGCGGAAGAGCGAGGGAACGCAAGCGTGCGCGAAGCCGAGCAGGCGGACATGGGCGCGGGCGCGAGCGAAGCGCCTGCGCCCTCCACCTCGAGCTCTGCGGTCGCGCCGCCGGCCCGCCCCTCGTCTGCCGCGTCTGCCAGTCCGTCTTCAGCGCAGCGGCCTACCCCGGGCGCGAGCACGAGCACGAGTACTGTGGCGCCGCGCCGCGGCTCGCCGAGCAACGCGGCGCTGCTCGCATCGTGCCATGCGTTCCTCGAGGAGCTGCGCGAGGGCACGCCGTGGGTCGTGGAGCGCCTCCGCACGGCGTACGTCCCGATGCCGGACGACCCCGCGCAGTTCTCGTTCTGGATGGCGCTCGTGAGTCGCCCGCCCGCCCCGCTCTATTTGCGCTCACCGTGTTTCCCGCACTGCCTGCTCGTGTGCGAACGCGTGGCCAGCTCCTCCCGATCGACGAGCACGAAAAGGCGAAGCTCCTCCCGATCCGCTCGCCGCGCCTCCGCCTGCGCCTCGTCGTCCACTGGATCGAGCAGCTCAGGAGCCAATGGTGCGTCCTCTCCCCTCCCCCCGCCCTTCCCGCTTCCCCTTGCTGTATCTGCCGCGAGTCCAACCCAACTCAAACCGCCGCAAGGCCCGCTTCTCACGCGTCCGCGCCCTCGCAGGTGGTTCTCCGGTGGCTGCGTCGTGTCGTAGGGTACGTGTTCGCGCTCGCGCTCGTCTTCGTGCTGCAGTGCGTCTTCGGGGACCTGTAGCGGGGTGCTCGTGCTCCCAGCATGTGCGTTTGGGAGGCGTGTCAGAGGCAGAGGTGTCGCGGGATCTATTGCACGGTAGACTAGAGATCTAATAGAGACTGCTGGAGTACTGGTGCATACCACGTTGCCGGAGCTGCATGCTATATCTACCGCATTTTTATCTTTTCTGTATTGGATCATACACACATTTACGGCCGTCGCATTTCGACTCGGCATCATATGTTTCTGCGCGGCAATTGACATGATTCCCGTCCTCGGTATGGTCAGGCTTCCTGCGAATTTCTGCTCCGATGTCCATCATTGCTAGTGCCTGCCGATCCTCGCCTGGGCGGTATCTGCAGTACACATAGTGCGAGACGGTCCTACAAGCCCAGATGACTGCAGATCAACGTGTGCAGCCAAGACCCGTGGGCGTGTGTGTACGGACGTTGATCCCGCTTATCACATAGTCGAGGCCTAGAGCCCACATAAAGCAGCGCGTCTCGCGCAACCTGCGGGATGCCCACATTTCTATTGATTTTGACTCGACGATCCAATAGTACGCCGGGGGGAAGATAACCCGAGGAACTCACGGGCACGTACCAAGAATGGGCATATCTGATGCCAGGTAGTCGAGACCTTCCAAGCAGCGCTGAAGCACAATGACGATGCGATTTCTCATGCCGTTATAGCATACAACAAGACTTCTAGATTCCTTCAATTACTACCAATTCAATTCTTCTCGCAATCCGTCTGCATTCAGCGTCTGACTTCACAAGCACACTACCACAGCGCCCCGCCTCGGCTTAGAGCGAAGAAACGTGCGTAACGGGCCATGCGCTGCGAGAATCACGGGTTGTTGTAGTAGTAACAACGAGGGCAGGAGGGGTTAGCCTGGGTCCAGGTGCACGAGCAAGAGCGAGACTCACTAGCCGGTCTCTGTCCGCACGTAACCGTATTTCGCAATGAACGCGTCGAGCTCCTTCGGGCCCCGAGAGCCGTACGGGTACGGCACGGGCTTGGGGGAGGGGCCGTTCTTCCCGTCGATCCAGTGGAGGATGGGCGTGAAGATCTGCCGGGCGCCAAATCAGCTTCCTTCTCGGGCGGCATGTGCCGCACGGAGGCATACCTTCCACGCGACATCGAGCTCGTCGTCGCGGACAAAGTTCGAGTGATCGCCCTTGAGCGCGTCGAGGATGAGGCTCTCGTACGCCTCGTGGATCTTCGCGTCGGCGAAGCGGCGCTTGTACGTCAGGTCCATCTCGGTCGTGACCGCGCGCATGTTGAGGCCGGGGAGCTTCGTGTTGAGCTTAAGGTACACCGCCTCCGACGGCTGAATGCGGATGACGAGCTCGTTGCGTGAAATGTCCTTGAAGATGCCCTGCGTCACGTCCTTGTACTGGATGCGAATCTCCACCTTCGCCTCGTTCAGCGCTGCAGAGCGGGTTAGACGCGCGTTCGGCAGTAGAGGAGATAGCGGATGACGCGTATGCGTGAAGGATGACGCGTATGTGGAGGATGCCGCGCTGACGTACCTTTGCCGGCTTTGAGAATGAAGGGAACACCTTCCCATCGGGGGTTGTGAATCCAGAGCGTGGTCGCGGCGAAGGTCGGGCAAACGGAGTTGTGAGGGACAGTATCGTCGTCGAGATAGCCGGGCTTGCCGTTTGCCGCAACGTACTGACCAAGCAGCGTGTCATTGCGCTCAATGGGGGGGATCGCACGGAGCACTTTGACCTATAAACCAAAGTGAGTGTGTGCGTCCAGAGGAAGAATAGGGCTAGGCCCATACCTTCTCATCACGGATATCCTCGGCTGAGAACGACACTGGCCGCTCCATGGTCAAGATGCTGAGCACCTGCAACAAGTCTAGTTTCCCATCTGAGTAAGGCGGTCACAGCGCGGGCATTGGCTGAGACACGCACGGTTCTGGAGAACATCACGAATTATACCGAATTCGTCGAAGTACCCACCACGGCCCTCCGTTCCGAACGGCTCCTTGAAAGTGATCTGGACGTTGCTGATCGAGTTCTTATCCCAACCTGCGCTCAACGCCACATTTGCGAAGCGAAGCACGAGGAGGTTCTTGACCATCTCTTTACCGAGGTAATGGTCAATACGAAAGGTCTCGTTCTCGCTCCAGTACCGCTTGAGCGCGCCCAGTAGCTGGCGAGAGGACTCGAGGTCCTTTCCAAAGGGCTTCTCAATGATGATACGGTTCTTTCCACCCTTGGAATAGCATTCCTCCTTGAGATGCTGTGCGACGGGGATGAAGACGCTAGGGGGGAGAGCAAGGTAAAAGAGGCGGTTGCGCTCCTTGTCCTCGTAGCTAGACTCAATTTTCTCGATGTGGTTGTTGAGGTTCTGGAAGGAGGGCGCGTCCTCGTAGCCGCCAGATATATACGAAGCCAGACCCTTGAACTCCTCGAGCTTCTTAGCAGTCTCGGGATCTTCAGTGCCCTTGATGTAGGACGTAATCCGCTTGTGATACTCTGCATCGTCCATCTTTGTACGCGCGTATCCAACGACGTGCACGTCCTTGGGGAGGAGACCATCTTTGTAGAGATTGAAGAGGGCGGGGTATGTCTAGGACGCGCTATGTGAGATCATGGCGACGATAGCGACAGAGAGCGCGACACACTTTCTTCTTTGCGAGATCGCCAGAGGCACCGAGGACTATCGGTGGTGTTAGATAGGGGTGCACGTCGTGAACGGCGTGGACGCACCGACGATGACGGTGTTATCCTTGAGTTCCTCGTGAGCGGTCTCCATGGAGGGGATGGTGCCGGACATGGAGCGGGCACGGCCAGAGGCTGCCATATCGCTGGGGGGAGATGCGAGGGGGACTGTGAAGGAAAGCAGGAGAGCAAGGAGGAAGAGGTAGGGTCGCAGTGTGAGAGAGGGATATGGACTCGGCGTGCGAGGACACTCAGCAGGTGTGACCGCGAGCGCCCGCCCGCTGCTTGCTGAACGAGCATCTCACCGATGACGTAACCCACCACCCGGCCCGGCACCCCCCGCCGCCGTCCCGTGCCGGCCGCCCGTCTCCCACGGCCACCCGTGCCTCTGTTCACCTTCTGCCCGCCACTGCCCGCCACACCGAGCACTCCGAGCACTCCGAGCACTCCGCGATGGCCGCCGTCCCCAGCGACGCCGTCATGGCCGTCGACGCCCCCGAGCTCCTCCTCCCCCCGTCCCCCGACCCCGTCGTCGACCTCCTCCGCGACCTCGTCTCCTCTGCCTACCTCAACCATGACCCCGCCACCATGCACATCCGCGCCGGCGCACTCTTCGCCCGCCTCAAGGCCCTCAACCGCGCTGCGAACGCCGCCGCCCGCGCCCACAAGCAGGCCACCGCCGACGCCCGCCAGGAGATGGACCACACGTACCTCGGCCTCCAGAACCTGCTCTACGAGAAGCGCCACCTCGAGCGTGAGATCGAAAAGTGCCGCCAGTTCGCGTAAGTGTCCTCCCCCATCGCCGGCGAGGACAGCGCTGAGTGCCCTTGCAGCTCGGTATACCAGGACGTCCCGCTACACTCGCTGGAAGACTTCCAGGTGCTCGCGCCGGAAGAGGCAAGGTCGGAGGGGGTTCTCTCAAACGAACATCAGCTCATGCTCAATCGCCTGAGCTTTGAGCTGGCCGAGCGCCAAAGGTCATTATATTTATACCATTCCTGCTTCCATTGCTAAGACGTCTTTTCCACAGGCTGGACCAGCGGCACAAGGAGCTGCTCAGAGAAAAGGAGGAGCTTCTGAAGGAGAGCAAGGCAAAGCTCGCGACTATGGACAGCGTCAAGTCTCAGATCGACTCTCTCATGAAGGTCGGTCGTTGTATGCGCATTTGCTATCTGTATTTCCGCTTCTAACCTGTTACGCCCTCCAGACTGCAACGGAAGTGCAGAAGAAGGTCAACGAGCTCGTCCAGCCCCTCGAGGCCGCCCCATCCCCCGCTCCGATCTAACAGCGAGATTTTTGACAAGAGCGCAGTGGAAAATAGCACCACCGGCATCTTGCAGTATGCATCCATATGCTTCCCGACCGAGATGGGTCCGAGACCGCCGACAGAGGCCGACCTCACGCCATGCACAACCGAAGCGCGCTTGCTATGGGAGTAATGCGTATGTCATTCCTATTAATGGATACACGACAGGAGAGCCCAAGTGGAGTAGAGGGAAGGTAGAGAAGGCAGAGGGCAGTGAATGGAAGAATGCCGGAGGAAGTGGTTTACAGCGATATATACAGCCACGGCCGTCGTGTCATAGTTTACAAACGTGCGAGAGCACAATAGGACGGTGGATGCTATGATGAGTGGAATGGAATAAGCAAGAGTGTGGGTGACGAAGGCGAAAGCGATATGCGTGATGTGATAGCAAAGTGAAGAAAGGTCAATGTTGTTCAGACGTCCATAGAGTCTGCGGCGTCGTCGTCATCGCTGAAGCTGCCGACGTCGCTCATCTCCTCGTCGTCGCCGTCTTCGTCGTCGTTCCCCGATGCCGCATCTGCTGCCTCCTTCGTAGCGAACCGTTGCACGTACTCTGTTTCCAACTATCAGTCACGCCAGGATCTATTCATTTTATGAGCGGACGCACCCTTGACTTTCGCATCATACTCCTTGGGATGGCGCATAAGCAGCGCCGCGGCCTCCCCGTTGAGCGGATCGTTCGGATTCGGGTATCTCAGCAGCTGCGGCAAAAACACCTCGAAGATGTTGATCATATCTGCAGAGAGAGCACGTCAGCGCGAGCGGCGCGTCACGCGAGCGGAACTGACCAAACATAGGCGACCACGTCTGGTTGATAACGTCCAGGCACACAGAACCGCTCCTGCGGAGAGGTGTTAGTAAGGAGATACGCGACAGAAATAGAAAGGGGAAGGGAGCGTACAGCTCGTCGATGTTGGGGTGGAAGATCTTGTTCATGAAGCCGATGCTGGGAGACTTGAACGGATATTGATCGGGGAGCTCAACGTGGATCTTCCAAACACCTCCAGCGAATGGTGCTGTAGAGTACATAGAGTGGCAGAGTGAGCAATAATGCTGATGCTTTGTAGCATGGGAGAAGAGGCGATGCAACGCACTCTCTGCTGGTCCGTAGAAGCGAACATAGAATTCCTGCATGCTATCGTTTACGAGGTTGACCTCGTAATCCGACATCAGCCTGCAACATGACACTCAGCAACTGCACACAGTAGGAGCACACCGCCACGCCAATTTCACCACTCACAGCTTCATGACATCCGTCTCGATCCTGCGCTTGCTTGGTGCGCTGTATATAACACCATCTTTGTGTAAGTATCTGACACTTTACGCCAGTTCAGCAAGAACACTCATCATAGTAGCAGTTAGCTTGTGTATATGCGAATGAGACTGGCGAGAGTATGAGCGAAGAGATGTGGGCAAGGGGAAGCGGGATATGTATGAGCGAGAGACCAGGACAGGTCGCAGCCACCAGAGGTTGCGGGTGCCTCGAAGCGCCCTGCAACGCCGTGACCGTCCGCGACAACGGCACGGTGTCTGGGCCGGCGTCCCGGTTTCTACGGCCAGACCGCCGGTGGCATATCTTATCTTATCGCCACAGATTTCTTCCGTCCGTCATTGGGGATCGTCGAGGAACTTGAGCGAACCAGCTAAGCTTTTGGAAAAAGTTATTGTCAGCTCACCTGCACCCTGCATCCCCAGCGACCCCATGTCGTCTAACGGAATATCGTACCTCAGGACACCTCAGGATGTCGGAATCTTGCTCCTGCGCCTCACTATGGTATTCGGTATCGAAAGAAGCTGCGAAGATGAAGCAGCTGCTTCCGCCATAGCGTTAACTGCAATCTCTGGGTGCGCTTTGATCCCCTAAACCGATGTCCGCGGTGAGCGCTGTTGCAATTTACACTCGAGTCCCCCCCATTTTTCAATATGAGGACTTCTATCCGATCCATGCGACGGTTCACCTGAATCTTGTCGGGGCACTAGCACAGTCCGCCTGCTACGAAATACATTACGGCTCAACATTTCGAAAGGGATACCCAGATCAACTGTGGCTCAGTAATACGACCATTCCTCGACAACACAATAGACAGCATCACTCGAGCAGGGCCAAGGCCTCTTTCTGTCCGCGGCGCCAGGCTGCACTGCAGCTTTCGCAGATCGTGTATCCGCAACGCTGATGGCGTCCATCGGTGCTGTTGAGGCGAACTCGGCTGGAGGTTGGTTCCATGCTCGCCATGCGACCAGGGTAGCTACGGCCACAGGATTAATCGACGACTTGTCTCCAATAGCAATGTTTCGGCATACCCAGCCAGAAGAGCCCGAATGCTCCGATAAGAATCCACTCTTCCTGCTCCCTCGTGAGGAGTTGTCCATTCCTCTTGTGGTGCGTAAGAATTCTAAATAATCGGCAACGGTTAGGTCAGACCTCCAAGCGAAGAGAGAATTACGTACAGAAGTGCTAGCGAAACTAGCGAAAGCATGGCGACGGAGGTTTGCATCATGCCAAATGTGTCTTCGATATCTATTAGGCCTTTACGCTATTTCTCCTTATCGGCCACTCACATAGCGAGTCTGGGAGGTATCGCAATCCGAAGTGTACTGCTCCGACCACCAGCAGTACTGGAGTCCCCGAAACTCATCAGCCCCGTCGCCGTTCTCCGCACCTGATACGTACCTGCGGTAACTACCCTTGTTATGCGAGTTCTGAGCGGCATTCTGACTCGCACTGTGTCCATGTTTCTCGTGAACCAAGTACGTTGGGGCGACCGCTGAGGCGTATCTGTAGGAGAGACAATAATCTCGGGAACGTCGTCAAAGCGGACTTCTTGAGTGGGGGATCCCGAAGCAAGTGGCTCAGCCATACTTGAATTTGCGCCTAGTGTTCAGCTATCAAGGGCGGTAGAACGATGTTCTAGTCAATGTATCGTATATCATTAAAAACAGCGCGTGTATAGCCCCGCCCTTTGTTCCGGTTCGCATGCTTGCCATGCGTGGTTATGGGCGGCCACGCGCATAACGTCCGTTCGGACTGCGATCGTAGTTGCCTCGAGGTTACCACACGAAGCCAGTGTGTTTGACGACCGAATTGTCTACAGTGCTCCATCGATAACCTGTACATTTCGAGAAATCCAGAACGCAACGCATCACCTCGTCCGCGCCTGATACGCCCCCTCGCTAACCGTAAAAAGTAGTAAATACATAATCTCGCATATCACAGCCATCTCCGTCATCAGCACCGAAGCTCCAATCGTCCCCGTTTGCGCGTGCAAGCACTGTGAACGCGACGTCTACATCTATGGAGGTGCAAATGAGCGCGAATTCCCGCATCGTGCAGGAAGCACGCCCGCCCCGGAAGAGGGGGAGTCAGCAAGCATCGCCCGGATGTAGCCTCAAGGGCTCGGTATTGGGCTCGGTACCTGAGTGATAGTCGGCGGCAGGCCGCCCATGTTCGGTTGGATGACGACTGCGTGCCCCGGATTTTGTTGCACTACGTAGCCGTTGTTCATCATCTGGGGGCCGTACTGCATGCCTCCGGGGTACATGGGCATTTGGTAGCCCCCTTGGTACGGGCCCGGCGGGCCAGGGTATTGTCCGAACCAGGGCAGCTCGAAGATGGGCTCGCCCCATGCGTACGGACGGCCAAGGACCTTGGAGCGGGCAGTCAGTGCGATGACGGCCCAGAGGAAGATGGCAACTGAGGAGATGCGTGAGTCATAGACAGATGAGGGGATTGTGGAGCTTACAGAGACAGAAGTTCATCCACGAGAATGCTTCGATGACCTTCATCTCGTAGCACCATGCTCGTGTCGATACTAGAGAAGTTGGAGTAATGGAATGTTCGAGTGGCGCTGCTTACTTACTGCTGCCTCCATTATGTATGGTGGTCCGTTCGCCACCAAGTGCGTCACACTGTAAGCTTCCAAGAATATCTCTGCGGAGAGTCAGTGAGGCACAGACAATACGCCGAGCGCACATACTGGGACCATGCTCCCATAGCTTCCTTTATGCGTTAAAGAATGTACGTGGAAACTTCGAGAATTCGCAGGGCTTACCCAGCCAGAGCACTCCGAGGATGAACAAAAAGAGAACCTCTGTTCGAGGCGAAGACCATGATATCCTACACGACAACATGAATGGACCAATTCAGCGCATAATGGTCGATCGACTTACGTTATCAGAAATATGAGTATCGTTAGAGAGGGTACAATGAGAGAAAATAGAGAGAAGTCATCTTCGCGGAGATGGGTCAGAAAAAATCTGAGATTGTTGGATCGGAGACTGTACGTTGGATATTTGGTAGGAAGATGCTCGCGAGATATGCGGAAATTCCAAGCACCGTTGCAGATAACAAGAGCACGATGACTGAGCGAATGGATATCAGCCTTGCCGCGATGTTGTGCGCAACGGACGTATTACTGACCGTAGCCATAGAGGCGCATGTCCTTGAAGAGTTGCGTCATTCTGGATAAAATGCTCCGTGAATATTCCTTGAACCAAGACCTGTTCTATTGAGACTGTAAGAACATACGCTGGGTATCCCCCGGTGGTATATGAATCTGCTCGACTCCTATTTGTAGGCTTGCTGAAGGAGTATTTCCGTAATAAGTCGCGTGAAGGTCGTGCAAATTTCGTCAGTTGGTGGTGGAGATGTGTCTGGCGGCTGGGCGCAGGGACTGGCGCGGGAGCAATTCCGAGGTCGAACTCGCAGCGCGCATTTGCCCGATCACAACGCGCCCTAAGACGTCAAGCTTGATCGAGCATGTGACCTCTCAACACCAACACGTGTATCGGGCCGGGCACGAGTTGATCTCGAGGCTCAGGTGAGGCCGCTTCCCAGCGCCCGAAGTCGCATCGCTCCAACACATGCAATTGCAACTTTGCTTTCCCCCGGCTTCCTGCCGACATCGCTGCCAATATGGACTTCCAATAATTCCTTGTTTCCGCCCGGGTGGTGTACACACATCAAATAAACTACATAGCAAGTACGCCTCGCGCACTTGTCCTCTAATCATAATATCATCCAGCTCGTACGTGTCACCGCCGGGGTGACGCGTTTCTGTGGTACTTGCTATCGCGGGTATTCCGCTGATCTCGTATATGTGCCTGTTCTGGGGCTTTGTGCGGGATCCAGTACACATACGTGGGCGATTCATTGCGGGTGGGGGATCGACCGCGACCGACGGGGGGAGAGCCGCGGGGCATGGGCGGCGAGGTACGGCCCATTGGGGGAGAGTTGCGGGGCATGGGCGGCGAGGTGCGGTCCATTGGGGGAGATCGGCGCTCCACCCGTTCCGTGCGCTCCGCCCGGGGCTTCTCCTGCATCGTGTTAGACCTGGTCGGCATTGTGTTGGACCTTGATGGCCGTGCGACAGACTTAGACCGGGAGCGAGAGGTGACAGGCGGAGGGAGGCCCTTCCCATTCTGCTTGCCTTTCTGGTAGAACCAGGGATATGCAGTAACGGACGTGACCCAGACATGTCTCTTGCCCGCTCTGTGCTCTCGGACAGCCATGAACAATAGCGTTATGAAAAAGCCCAGGACTACGGATCATTGTCAACAATCAAATGCGAACCCCGATCAAGACCGGACGCACTGAGGAACAAGTTGAAAAATGAAAAGGCCTCCAGGACACGGTATTGGGCCTGATATGTTTCCGTGTCGACTAGTCGCAGATTAGGCTCGGTTAAACTGCAAAGGACTACGTGGAGACTCACATCCTGGCATCTCTACGGCCTGGGTAGCATCCGCCGAGGAGAAACACTCTACATCGGCGCTCTCCGCATCGGAAGAAGCAACGAAAGCCGCAAGCGCTAGGAGAATTACTTGTCAGCTGCCTCAGAAACGTTTAGGCGTGGCGTGAGTCTTACCGAGCCACAGTACGCCGGCAAGACCCAAGCATCCCAGCTCAACCCTCGTCGAAACAGGATTCCGAACGGGTGCGAAGGCACCAAATGCCAACCTGATCCAGGTTCCAGTTTCTGTCAGAGCCACGCTTCCCAGTGCGATACGGCCCACTCACAGTATGAAGAAGAAAAGCAGGCTGACGCTGCATACAAAGATCGCAAACGGAATGAAACGAGCTGAAAGGCTGTGAGCGAGTGCACAGGGAGAGGTGGATGGGTGCTCACTGAGGTCGGAAGATACCAAGATCTGATTAAAGTGCGCCGCAATACCCAGGACAATAGCAGTCCAGAGGATTACCGCGAGGTAGATACTACCTCTGACGATGCTAAACGCCGACGGCATGCGGGACAGTCGAAAGAAAGCAAGGAGTGGCCGTCTGGCGGTCGAACGAGACTGAGATTGTGTCCGACGGACTCCTTGCGGCTTGGTATTTGAGGACCTCATAGCGTCTCTGTGGCCAATGAAAGCAACGAGGCCAAGGGGTGGCCCGGCGAGTTAATCGCGTGTCTAGGTTGCCTGGCCCGAAGTGCGTTCCGTTCGTGAGTTCGTGAGATGTCCGCAGGGTTCCTGGGCAGGAGACCGATACGGAGCCACGGGGCTGACCACCTGTGTCCGGAGGGGTAAGGGAGGAGGAGGGGGCGGCCACGGAAGCACCGGAGCCCGCAGGTGTTAAAAACATCTGGTCTCGGAAAATTTATCTATCTGCCGTGCCACGGGTTAGAGAAGCACAAGTGATGGCCCTTTAGGCCGAGAAGGCATTGTGCGATGTTTGTGGCAAGTCTGGGAGCCTTTTGCCTCGAGGCTGCAGTATAGCCTTCGCTGTCCCATAATTGGCAATCGGCGGCTAGGATCTCAGGGTCTCGAACTAACGCCCGCCGGGACTTTGCGAATATAAACAAGCGTCTCTGCTTTCGTCCCGCGATTTCAGCTGGTATAACGATGTCCCGTTGACATTAGGTTCACAAAACATACAGTCCATTGCACACTGGTGTCACGTCGAGGGCGTCCCTCGCTATATTCATCCCCGAACCTTCTCTCGGAGAATCTTCCCAAGGGCTTCGTACTCCACCAGGCATTCCGGATTTCGCAGGGTTGCCGGATTGACGCTCGAAATGGGTGCGCCGTTGATGATCTGATAAACGTCCGAAATGCACGTTGTAGCCACGACGCAGCGGTGATAGCACAGGAAAGGGCGCACCTTTTTCACTGGTACCTCCACGCGCTTCATATTTACCGTATACGGAATATCGCGGACTTGGATCACCTGTGCAGAACACCAAACGTGGTGAGCGAGCATTGGGGACTAAGAATATGCGCAATGCCGTACCTCGGCGGGAACGTGTCTAGCGCTTCTTCTCGTCCGGATTTCGGCCTTGATCCGTGTCTCTAGGTCCGCGCCTAGAGTCTGCCCTTCCAGAAGCTTGACAAACAGGATCACGCGCTCATCTGTCCCCTTCGCAATACTTTGCCCGACAGCCAGGCAGTCGACGATGGCATGTGAGGCGTGCGAAGCCGCAGGCGAAAAGCACAGCTCGAGCACATCGTAAATCTCAGCTGACCCGAAGCGAACGCCTCCTGGATTGCTGAAGACGGCGCGCATCAGTACGCAAATGACGATAGAAAAACGCGGAACGGGCACACACAGCACACCATCGCTCCTTCCCAGCATGATTAGGCCTCCTCCGTTCCCCGCGCGGGAGCGCGTGATCATAACGTGGTCGCCATGAACTGCGAGGGCGTATCAGTGCCTATATACAGCACGTTCGCGGCAGAGGGGACTCGTACGCACACCAGACATTCTGGAATTCAGAGAAGTAAGCTTGCTGATAACGCGCTTGCGCGGCCTTCACAGCATCCTCACTTCCGTAGCCGGGAAGCGGCCAGAAGCCAGCAGGCATGCACGGGAATGGCTTGAGACACACTAATTCCCCTGCCTCATCCGGCCCCGCAGATACGCCCGTAGGAGTAAAAGCTTCTACAGCCATCCCCAGCAAGCGGCATTGTATCTCCCCACGGAACACCGGGAGCGCAGTGCACATTCCCGCGAAGAGAGAACAGATATCCGTTCCGCCTGAATGAACGTCAACATGCATTCACACTTGTATGAAAGAACCATACCCGTGATAGACCCCAGTAAGACATCGGAACGGATGTTTTCGTACACGAAGTCAAACAGAGGAGGCGAGAGTGGGGACCCCGTAGAGTAAATGTGGCGCAGAGTGGAGAGGCTGTGATGTTCCGCAGGCTTATAGACTTTCTAGAGACAAGCGCGTAGTCAAGTTCCGCGGATGCGAAGTGAGGGTGTGGAAACGCACAGATAACTGGTCAATATACTTCGCGCTTGTTCCGAAAATTGTGATACCGAGCTCGTCAACAAGGCGCCAGAGGAATGCAGGGTCTCGGAGCGGACTGCCATCGTACAGGACCAACGTGCATCCAACACTTAGAGCGCTCACAAGAAAGTTCCACATCATCCAGCCGCTGCAGTAGGCGTGTCGGCAGGATGCTTGTACGACTCATGATAACACTCACGTGGTCGTATAGTAGAAGAAGACATCTTCAGGCTGCAAGTCGGCGCATATGACGAACTCTTTCTTAGACTGCAGTAACATCCCGCCCGCTCGGTGAACGATAGGCCTGTGTGCGGCTAAATGAGAACAATCATCCAAGTCAGAGGAGAATTGAACTCTGACTTTGGGCGGCCTTGTTATGATATGTATCTCAGTGCAAATCCGCAGAACTACACGGGAGGCAAACACACCAGTTGTCCCGGAACTGAAGAGGATCCAAATCGGCCAGTTGAAATCCAACCGCCGCCAATCGATCTCTCCATTGAGTCTACGCCCTAGCTTCTTCTCGTTGCCCTCTGCTATGAATTCGTTCCAGTCAACCCAGCCCGATTGCCAATCCCCAGCGGTCCTCAAGGACGATGCATTGCCGAAGATGACAACCTTGGGTTGCAGGGAGGCACGTTCGGAAAGTCCGCTCAGCAATGCCTTCAGCTTCGGTATATGCGGGTGGGTCTTCCCATTATACCTAGAAGTGCATGACTATCGAATCGTAAGATCAGCGATTGTCGACTTACACGACTGATCCGACCGAGAAGATCAAACTCGGCTGCACTTGCTCGAATCTGTGAATGCTGTGTGAGTGTGTCATATTCAAAATCGCGCCATTCTACCTTTCAAATACACCTTCCGCCCCGAAATCAGCCGCGGCGCTGACCCAAATGCAACCTATGCGCCCAGGTAAACCGAAGGAGCCCACCAGAGTGCATGGGACAAACCAATTGCCGATGAAGCCAGACAAGCAGCTACATTTTCCTATGATAGGGCGATCATGTCAGTTCTCCAGCGACAATAGTCATATTAACATCGGTGAAAGGTGTATTAGTTTACAGGCATATCACCTGGCCAGCCGAGTTAGCTGGTAAGACCCCGGCATTCGGGGCTCATTTTGTGCGAGAACCACAGTCGCGCAGCCGGACGGGAACAAGCAGGTGTGAATGAGCGAACAGTGGCTTTGGATGACACGTACGATGCAGTTCGAAGAGTAAGAAGCAACGCGGTCTCCTGCTTTCAGGCCGTACGAGAGAAGTGCAGATACGACGTCAGCGACGAGCTGATACAACTCCGCGTAAGTCACTATGCGAGGCGGAGGAGTCGGCTTGTCCTGCTCGGGTTCAACTGAAAGCCGTCATACGCAAACTGACAGTACGACACGTCTCGTGCGAAAACATACGTATCTCAATGAGTGCGGCTTTACTCGTGGAGCGGCAACGCAGCATATTCTCGGCAAAATTGATCTTTGCCTCTGTGAACCACGGCGGATTTGCGGGCGGCGGCAGAGAGGTATCGACGACGTGGCTGCCTTTGTGACCGCATACATTCGTCTCATCCCAAACTTCGCTCCAGAAATCGTCGATGTGGTCGGTGGACCACTTGTGCAGATCATGGTATGACGAGATGGTGAGGGAGTACTTGTCCCTGATCTTCCCGAGAAACCGAACTGTCCGAGAAGTCTCGGGGGAGTGGGGATACCAGAGCACGGCTCCGAGATTCGTATCCCCACGATTGGGTTGCGTCCGAGCAGTCTCCCCGGGCGAAGTCTTGTCGGACTCGAGAGGATGCGCCATCGCAGAAGTCGGAGGGGGAAGAAGCAGACGGAGGATCGGAGCCAGCCTACAGCACCGGCCTATCCGCGGCGTCGCACTCATGACCTGGGATCGATCATCAGGCGGCTCTCTGCGACTCTGCTATGCTGCCACCAAAATCAACGGAGACGCTTCCATTGCATCACAACATGGAGGCTACAGATGCTCGGACGATAAGTGCAGTGTGGTCAGCCAAGATAATAGAAATGGATCGAGTCATGATTGGGGAAGCGGGCGCTCGCGTATAAAAACTGGGACGCGAAGGGACGAACGTGCGAAAGATTGCAAGGTGGCTTGCTTGATCAAGTAAGCTGTGGTAAGCTGTGGCTTCGTTCTGTTCCGCCCAGGGCTTGGGCCACACGTTTGTCCACCCACTGCTCCTCTCGGCAGGAGCCAGCGCAAGTCGTCAGCGTGAGCTGCACTTGTCACTCTCCTTGCCTTATTCATCTCCGCTCCAGTCCACACCCATAAATCCGACCCGCCCAAGCCACCCACGCCGCGCCGAACCTAAAATCTCTCCCCGCTCCCCATCTCTGTCTCACTTGTCCCACCCTTCTGTGTCACCCGCCTCTCCACTGTCTCCTTCAACCAAAACCGCTTGTACCGCAATGGACCGCTTCCTTGCCCCTCAGAGTCCCGAAGCACTCGCTCACAGTCACCTCACGTACGTTCTTCGTTAGCCACATCCGCCCAAGACGCCCTGACATTTGCCACAGTGAGAATTGGTTCAGCTGGGACACGGACCATCCCTCCCTGGACGAGACTCTAATCGCTGGTTGTGCTGCGTACGAGGCTTTCAAGCGCTATCTCGCTGGCGCAGACCTCTACCTAATGCCGCAGACCAAGAACGAGCTAGAAAGCGTCTTGTGGGTGTTGTAGTCGCGTCCTTTACCCGTCGCTTGCTAATCGCCTTTGTGTCACCCAGGAGGAGATACGCATATGATACCATTCACAATACAATCGCGAGAGCGCGCTCTCCACTTGAGCGCGGAGGATATAGCCGGGTAAGTCAACTATATGCGCCAAAAATGTATTTTGTGCTGACAGATTCCTGCTGTAGGTGTGTCATCTGGCCGAGGAGTCTATCGCGAAGGTTCTCAATGAGAACGACAACGCGAATCATCTCCTGGAACTACACCGGCCAAATAGAGACACGCTGGGCTCCGATATGAACCCATCGCCTGCACGCTCGATCAGGATCAAGTGAAAGTGTTGTACCCCCTTGTAGACTTGTTTCCTCCGTCTTGGCACATTGATTTGTACGCGTCGCAGTCCCGCCTCATAGGCCGTTGTAGTATCATTTCGTTCTCGGAGACATAAGATATGTCTGGCATGTTGCATGTGTAATTTGTACTTGTAGTTTCGCATGTTCCGCATCCACGCATCAATTATTGTGATTCTGGCTCGTTCTATCTGTCGGATCTAAGCGTTACCAGGACATTCTTGTCTGTTGGCCAAGCCTGTGTGGCAGCGGCGAGGCTGGCGCAGAGAGCAGAGAAGAGCCTGGAAGAGCTCGAACGGGCGCCAGCGACGCGTACCGTGTTGTCGGTGGTCGATTGGGCGCGCTTGGACGTCTGAACTGCACCTCTACGGCGACGAACGTGTGTAACGCAAAATAGCGCCCTGAGGATCTGCACATCCCTCAAATGCTCGACTGCTGGCATACGACCCATAGAATCACATTCGCTCGACAGCGAGCCACTCGCTCACCAACATGCTAGAACTCAAGCTCGTTTTACTCCTGTTCTTGAGTGTTTTCCCGGAGGGCTTCGCGACACCGTCACAGGTGCCTGTACAACTCTCCGAGCCGCGTACGTTACTGTGAAACGCATACAGCCATGTCCTAACCTCGGCAATGTATGTCTCGTGCCGATCTCAGAGGTCAAGCCGCCCAAGCTGCAGGGCAGGTTCTTGCATATAACGGACATACATCCAGATCCTTACACTATCGACGGTGGCTCCGAGAAGTCTGCATGCCATAGGAAGAAACCAAAGAAAGCCAAACGACGTGGAGGTTACTATGGTTTGCCGTTCAGGTTCGTCTTGCATTAAGTTCGCAGCTAGTGGTGCGGGTATCCACGCCTCGATATAGCACCAAATGTGATTCGCCATTCAGCTTGTCGAACTTGACTTTGGACTTCCTCGACAAGGAATGGAGTTCTGAGATAGACTTTGTCATATGTATGTCTCCGCCTCCCACGTTCTGACCAGCCTCGGCTGTGGTTGTTGACTCAGTCTCTGCAGGGACCGGCGACAGTGCGAGGCGAATGGATATCTCATCCGATTCACGGCTCAGCTGACACGACCGACTTTGGGAATAGACATGACAACGATCGGAAGCGACCACGAACGACTGCTGAAATTTATGAACTCAATCGTGCACTGAGTAGGAAGATGGAAACAGTCTTTTCGAGCAAGGGTATACCCGTTGTCCCCAGCATAGGTATGTGCAGCTTGATGTAAGTCATATCAAGATTGACCAATGACACATCGCAGGAAATAACGATGTGTGGCGTATGTGCATCTGAGCTGTGCGATACACAATGTTCTCACTGATGCTTCTATTTCGTTCCCGCAGCGCATGTAAGTATACTCTGATAGGAAATACCGTTCCGCGTCTCACGTCCTCTCAGAATATCATGATGCCAGGTACGAGAGCTGCTCCACTCAAAGTCCGCATTATTGAGTAAGGTCATGAGGCCCGAACAGCGTGACCTCCGAATTCTCATCGTACGTGCTTCCTTTTTTGTCTTGGAAGGATGCATGCTGAATCTGGCGTAGGATCTGGCGCTCGTTCGTCCCATTCGAGTCCTATCAGGTGTTCCAGCGAGGAGGCTACTTCTCCGTAGAAGTCATCCCAAACTCTGTCGCAGCTATCAGCCTGAACACTATGTATTTCTATAACTCAAACAAAGGTAAGGCCTCATACGGAGACATTTGGCATTCTCCTGACCGGTTGCTATGGTGACGGGACAGCTGTAGGAGGTTGCGAATATGCCAACTCGGAGGACCCCGGGAACCTTCAATTTGACTGGCTAGAAGTACAGCTGGAGCATTTTCGACAGAGGGGAATGCAGGTTGGATCTCGCCTGGATTTCGTCGCGGTGCCTAAATTAATTCATTTTGGACTAGATCATCATGTCGGGCCATGTACCTCCTTCTTCCTACAACTTCTTCCCTGAATGTGTGAGTATATCGGAGCCGCGTCTCCATGCAGCATAGCTGAGCTTCCAACAGTATATTCGATATGTCAACCTCTCGCTCAAATATCAGGATACGATCCTTGGCCACTTATTCGGGGTGAGTACATTTACATCCCTTCCGGAATGGCTATGCTAACCGAATGGATTGTCATAGCATATGAATGCGGATCACGTAGGTTGTAGTTACCAGTGCGCTGGCTCCGCTAACAATGTTCTACGTAGTTCTTCTTCTTAGAGGCCAATGACCTCGCTAATGTGCCAAGACGTGTAGATTACACAAACTCAGACAAAGTGGAGGTGTTGAAGAAACGCAAGGAACTGTACAACGGCTTACTGAAAGACTTTGCCGAGCTGCCCAAGTCTTCTCAGAACACGAGCCATGGCGACTATGGAGTCGTCAACGTTTCGCCATCGGTGGTCCCAAACCCGTACCTGCCTTCGTTTCGAATCTTCACCTACAACATCACAGGAACTCCATACCATCCTGGGCACCGAGGAAACCAGCAACTGGCGGCCGAAGACGACGACAGCAAGCATTCGGAGCAGCGTCTTGGTGACCCAGAACCTGCGGAGTGTGACAGTCGAGGCAATAATTCTACCCAGCCTTGCCGACCCAGGAACTGGCACTCCAGCCCTCAAGCGCCATCTCGCACTAACCGGCTCTGGACATGGCTCGGCTATGCGCAGGTGAGCTTGACGCCTGCGTTAACTACACGCACACCGCCTCACAGGCCGACAGTATTACATGCCCAATCTTGGGGACAGCGATAGGAAACATCCACCAAAGTACAAACTCGAGTATCTGACGTATCCGGTGGAAAGCCTCCACCCGCCGCGGGAGGCGACTGCGGAGGCAAAGTTCCATTACCCGATACCCCTTAAGCAGCTGCCACGGTCGCTGCGAAACGCCACGATCAGCTCGTCCAAGTACGCGCCGTACGAGGTGGAGGACCTGACGATCCCGTCGTGGCTGGAGCTGGCGCGGCGGCTGGGGGATCCTGCGGAGGCCAAGCTGCGGAAGCGGTTCAAGAAGTACATGTACATGGGAGCGGGGGGCGAGTAGCCGAGGTTCGCGTGTACATATGGCGTTGTATGAATATTTCTGGGTGAATGAGCGGCATCGGATCACATCTGTGATGAGGAGGGCCCGCAGGCGATGCCGAGACGGGCCGGGCTTGGGAAAAGATTACATAGGGGGGACGCTGAGGAGCGGGAGCATTCAAGAGTTGCCTTGACCACCGAGGTGTCGACATCGTGCATCTCATCTCCTCTTTCGCAGATCCGAACTTTCCTCGCAATCCGGGCCCAAAAACCCAGCCATCGTCTTATCTTTTCTCCTCGCCAGCGCACACACGGTCGGGGGACTCGCCGAGTCTGTCCTTCCTTCCAACTTCTGGCGGTGGGCTCTGACCCGTCGGGCACAGACTCATCACCTCATCAGCAGAGCCTAAGCTCTCGACATCTTGCCGACGTCGCGTTAATACCCCCCTGAACCTCCCTCCCTCCTTCGTCTTTCCCCTTGTCCGGCTGGCCCGATTGACACTTCACTGCGCTTGCACCACACTGTCCTTACCACATCACCCACCCACCTCTACTTATCTTTATGGCTGCTGTGAACCTTCAGATGATGGCCACCAGCGTACCTTTCGACTTTCTGCCCAACGCCATGCTGCACTCGCGCTCCAACTCCGTCTCCTCCACCTCCTCTCATTCTCCTGGCTCTCGCCCTCAATCTTCCCAGGGTGGCGTTCTACGAACGTCGTCCGTGATGGCGCCATCGCCCGAGGACCTCTACCGAGCTTCCTTCCACACCACCAACTCGTTCGCTGCTGATCACACCCGCGTGCCATCCGACGCATCCCACTCGTCTGCCTATTCCCTCGCGTCCAACGACCTCATCACCCCTGCGGACTCTCCTCCTAACCACAACCTAAGCAATCCTGCCCTCAAAGGCCATCTCCGGCCGACGCATATACGGGCCCGCGTCGCGGCCTCCCCTTACCCGCGGGATGCTGAGAGTGTTCATTCCTCGTCCAGCGAAACAGAAGACATCTCAATGTACCTCGCCCCCGCTGCCGACTACCATCCCATGTATGGAGTTCCGCAGAGCATGGGCCATAGCCCAGACACAATGCACGCCACAGGGGCGTTCGGCAGGATGACACTCAGCACGGACCATGCATTGGAGAAGCTGGCAGCTAATGTCCGTGCTGCCACCACGACGAGTGCGTCGGACAGAGCGAAGCAGATATTTGTCCAAGCTTGGTGCGTCCATCCTTATCTTTCACGATGTGACGTGGTACTGAAGTTAGGCCAGGCTGACTGCCAACTACTCTCCATATCCTGATGGAAACGTCCCACGTCAGGGGTTGTACTTCTCCTACCGTCGAGTCTGTGACCAATACGGTATTCCTCACATCAACACCGCCACACTTGGCAAGGCCATCAGGCTATGTTTCCCAACGATCAAGACTCGACGGTTGGGTGTGAGAGGCAATAGCAAATATCACTGTGGGTGGTTCTACTTGATCACCGAGCCAGACGGATTGACGCCAGTATGACAGATTGCGGTATCCGTCCATCTACGTCTGCGGAGGCGGAATTTCTTCAGGATTATATCCGGAAGTCCAACAACAACGCTGCGCAGCAGTCTGTAAACGCGGCTCGTTTGGCAAGTGAACAAGCTGAGGCAAACAGAGGATCCGATGAGGATGACGAGGACGAATCGGAAGGTCCCAGTTCGGGCAACGTCTCGAAGCGGAACTCCCTGAACCTCAGCAGTGGAGCGAAGAACCCTGCTCTCTTCGCGGATGAGAAGACACCAACGGCGTCAAGCTTGCTTGCTTTGGCACAGGCAACTCAACGACCCGCAGGAATCCCGACGCAGGCGCCCATCCGACGCCATACTGGCCCGCAGGACGCTGCCTTGGGGGTTCCCCAGTCGCCTGCTGATGGTGTCCCCGGTAGTCTTGCGATGATGCCTCCTTCGCAGCCGCTCTCAGTGCGACACATGCCAAACTTCCCATCCATCGAGGAGGCCGTTGGTGTCAACTCGACGTCGCCACAAGGAACGGCTGCTCGAGAAGTCTGGCGATGGTTCCAGGATCATCTTGACGCTCTACTGGAGAGTATCAGAACGTTCCGCTTCGATCAGTTTGAGCTGCATCTGCGGACATTCTGGTCCAGCCTCGCCGGCAACCATCGCGAAGTCGTGCATGCGCCTGCTGTCGCGGGCTTGATGGCCAAGGCAGATGCGATGGTGTACGATGTGAGTATCAGATATTTTATCTTTGACGACATTGCCTCACTGCCCGACAGGAAATTCTCGAATTCCTTAGGTCGCAGATGCTGTCCCCCATCCAGCCAGCATCTCTGGCTGGTCTGCGCCAGCTCGCAGACAAGATGGAGAAAATACTCCTTGTGGCCCTGGAAGGCTATGGAAACACCTTCGTTGAGCCTAAGGTAGAGCTTGGCGCCAGATTCGGACATCTTGTTTGTGAGTCATCGATGGGTGTTGTTCTAGTTGATGTGGGATCACATGCTAACTGTTGTTGTTCTAGTGCGCTTCCTTGATATCTATCAAGTTACTCAAGCACTTAGCACTGTCCTCACTAATCAGAAACAGTTGTTGGAGATGCGCAGGTCCTGGGCGAAGGTCGACTTTGAATCTGTCCGAAACCAGTCGGCCCTGGTATGCAATTGTCGACACGAGGATCTTGTCCAGCTGTTGGAGGGCGAGTTTGTCGTGCTTCTGGATGGTCTCCAGAAGAGCACTGAACCGGTCCGAGACGTCATGACTTGGGCCGACAAGTGCTGCGAGCGGCTCATGGGCGGTCGGGGTGCTGAGCCGGACAGAGCTACTATGAGCTCAAGAAGCGTGCTGATTCGTTGGGGATACGTGACAAGTCAAGTCATGAGGGATCTCGTACGTCGCTGGCTTCCCCACTGATGCGAGGCTGCACACTCATACTTCCATTGTCAGACCATCCGCAGCGACCCAGCTTTCGGAGCCTTCCAGATTCTGAAGCTGTTCCTGGAGTGAGTGCGGCTGCGTATTGTATAGCCGGAGACACGCTAACGCGTCGTTTCAGCGACTGGATCGGGCTAAATGTGCTCAGGAGCGTGGCGCTATCAACCAACTCAGTGGCAGCTTCGGTTGAGCCCGTGATGCAACAACAGTTCTTCACCTTGTCGCCCATGGTTGGTCAAGAAAGCTTCGGCGGTGCGCACACAATGGCCCAGACCCCTACAACTTCCAGCATGCTCGCTGCCTTACAGCATGACACTTTCGGCGCATCTCTGGATCCGACGAGCAGTGGTTTCGGCACAGATGCCTTCGGCTCCCTGTCGTACATGGACACGTCTCCCTCGCAGGACGACGGAATGCCCGTCCATTCGTCAGGATTGTCGTTCCCCGACTACGGCTCCGGTGCATTTGATGTCGGGGCTTTCACCCCGCAGGACCTGGGCCTTTCCACAACTGAAACGCCACCCCCGTCTACCGGCAGTGAGCCGGAAAACGAGTCCGATGTCGTGAAGACAGAGACGTGATTTGGAACCTCATTCGTTGGGTTTACCTGAGGACATCATCTAACCTACGTAGCTACTAATAATATACTCTCGGTCTCTTGCTTCCTGTGGCTGCATAATTATTGTCTCATCTCACTGCTGTATTGACATTTTCGTTGAAATTTGTCTGCCTCCTGTCGTACCCGTAGAATGTATCAATTGTTCACGGGCTGTCCCACGCTCTTTCTCGAAAATGGGACGTAGATACCATGCAATAGTGAATGGGGTGTGGTTGCTAGTGCTGATGCGACGACGATATAGCCAATACATGATACCCAGGCTCGAACTATGATAACAATCATTCCTCTGCATCTGCGGTGGCGTCGTCGTTCTCCTCGACACTCTCCAGTTTTTCTGCCACGGCATCGGTCGGAACGGCAAGTTTAGGCACAGATGTCGAGAGCGGAGTAGGCGCTGGCTCTGAAGGTCTCTCGCCACCACCATTCGGGGGAGTGAGCTCGTCCGATTGTTCTATTGGTGTCTGAACATCCTCATCGCTCTTGCCCAGAAGCCGCCTAATCTCAGCTTCTGCCTTCGCCTTGTTCTCCGCGGTCACGCGCGGCTGGTTCGCCTCGAACCACGCCTTCTTGATCTTGAGATCCTCAATTACGCGAGGAATATCAGCAGGGGATGTAGGAGGGGGAATCGATAAGGAGAGGAGGGCGGAAAGAGTAGGCAGAGGGATGTCCAGCCGGCCACTTGCGCCCTCTGACGGCGATGCAGTGGTCTTGATGTTGCTCTTCTTACCCTTCTTGCTCTTGCCACCAACGAAGTAGGCCTCATCATCATCGCCCTTCTTCTTCCGCACAACCATGCCCTCACCAGGTCCCTCAACCTTCCGGATTTCAAGCTTCGGTACACCATCGAGCTCCTTCTTGACTGTCGACCCGGAGTCGGCGGAGAACGACGGCGTTCCAGTCGTCTTGCCGGAGAAGTAGTCGATGAGGGTCTGGCAGTCCTCGATCTGCGCCTGGAAGGCTGGTGCCTCCGCCTCCTCACGGAGACGCTCCACGAGCTCCTTCTTCTTAGCTTCCTCCTCCGCTGCGCGCTGAGCACGTGCCCGCTCGGCACGCCTCGCACGGTCTTCGTTGACCTTCTGCCAATACCGGTCGTTGGCCTCGCGGAACCGCTGCGCTGACTCACGCTTCTGATTGTAAAGTGAGTCAAGCTGCGCCTGCACGGCGGAACGCTCATCCAGCAGCTTGTTGCGATTCGCGTACGCTTCGTCGCTCTCCTTCTTCAGCTCGTCCAGCTCCGCCTTAATCGCATCATAACGCTCCGAAGCAGCCTTTGCCTCAGGATCGTCAAGCTGCTTCCGGAGCTCCTCGGCCTGCGCACGGTCGGTCTCAATAGATGCCTGATCTGCCTGGAAACCCTCGACAATCCGACGACTGCGCTTGCAGTTGCTGATCTCCTGGAGGGCCCGCTTCTCGTCGCCAAGCTTCAAAGTACCAGACTCGACCTGCTTCTCTAATTGCCTGCCAATGATACCTCAGTACGTTGCACAACACGTGAAATATCAGCACCGACCGAATGCGTTCTTCCACCTCAGCGACAGTCTTGAAGGGTGTCTTTGCCTTCGCGGCATTGAGGTCCTTGACCTATTTTGACACCACTTTGTAAACGAGGGGTCGTCCGTTGCGACCTCTACTGACCTTCTTTTGGATTCCCTCCTGCAGAACTTTGAGCTGATCCAAAACCTTTCCACGTGCCGTCTTGCTAGTTGATTGCTGGCCGCGAATACTTTCAAGCTCTGCACGGAGTTCATTCCGCCTGTCATTGCCAGGGCTTGACTTGCTAGTCAACCCAATCTTGTCCCTGACAGAAGACTACAGGCGGAGTTTCATGAGACCCAGTGCAGCCGTAATCATGGCCATAACGAACTCACAAGCTTGGCCTGCAGAGCATCAATCTCCGACTTGATTTTCTCCTGCTCATGCTCGTAGATGGCCTTGTCGGGCTTGCCAGACCCGTAGGTCGCAGTCTCGGGGGAGACCTCCGCGGTAGGCACAGCGGAGCCGTTGGCCAACGTGGCAGGTTTGGCTTTCTTGCCGGCACCGTTGGGGGCAGGGGACTTGGACTTTGGAGCAACCATTAGGGTGTAGAAGGGGGCTGTGAGATGACTAGTTCGTCGCAGAGAGCGAGCGAGAGTTGCTCGATATTTTGGTGGGAGGAGAGGCTATTTCGAACGTGAGAATCAAGCGCCATCGTCAGGATTGCCTTCGTCCCGTGACGTGGCGCACTGCGTGATCCCCTGTAAATCACTCCCTGCTCTCAAAAAATCTCCCGAGACGTTACGAGAAAAATATTCATACATCTGGTGGAAAGGAATAGTGTATAGTGACAAAAGTGAACAAGACGGCCGAACGACGAGAGCATTAGAACACAATCTGCTGGTCGAGCTTCTCGACCTCTTTGTAGCACTCGTTGTACAGCTCCCGATAATCGTCGTCCTTGTCGTCCTTAACCTCTCCCTCTTTCCGCTTGGCCTTTTTCTTCTGGTCCGGGCAGATCATGACACAGCTCGTTGGTCGTTTTGTCGCACTGGCATGACCGAGCTCCTCCTTTGAGGCCACGAAAACATATGGCACGCCGGCATCTTCACTGAGCACAGGTAGATGCGAGATGATATCGATGGGTGTAATATCCGCTGCGAGAACCAGTAGTCTGCGAACACCCCAGTGAGGAATGCAACACGCAGGGACAACACGAGGACTCACCCCTTCTCGCCCTTCCGAATGCCCTTGACGACTTCTTTCACGCCGCGCTTCACTTGCCGTTGCTTAGAAGCTGTATTGCATCGTCTGAGGAATGCGCAAAGTGAAAAGTACAGTGTTCGTACCCTTTTTGATGGTCTTATGCAATTTCTTTACGAGCTTCTTTTGTGCCAAAGGATGTGCGATTGGCGAGAGCTCCGCTACTGGTACGACGAGCTCCTCCTGGCCTTTGCTGGACTTCTTCTCAATCTACCACACATCAAAAATGACATGTGAATCATGTATCCCTGTCGGGAAGAAAGGGACTAACCTTCACAACCTCTTCGTCCGCCATAACGGTGTCTTCAGGCTCCACTGGGACAACCTCAGCAGCCTCGATCGTCTCCTTCAGCTTCTTTTCCTTCTTTCCCGACTTGTCCTTAGGCATTTTGTAGATAGGGAAGAGACTACAAAAAGCCTAGATGAGGAAGCGGACTTGAACTCGCAAGCGAAGCCTTAGCACTTCAAAAGAAGCAAGGACGGATCACGTGCTATGCGACAAATGATCGACCCGAGAGGGTGAAGCCCCAGGTTAGGGTTACCTTTGCCTGCGATATTTAAACTGTACTTATAGGGGAGGCTTGAAAATAATTCGGGTGCACTGGAATAATGCTAATCAACTCATATTCACCATAGTGCTGTTACATAAATGGAAATGTCAGCTGTGCTCAGCCGACTCTACAACATCATTCCCGGATGGGGGTTCTAGTAATCCTCGTAGCGTATTCAGCCACACCCACACCATCCCCCGACTCTCCATGTCATACCAATAGTTTATCGCTATCGTGACTTGCGTCTGGCGCACGAAATGCCACCATCCAGCAGGGAGATACAGGGTCTGCCCTGCTTCGACCGTGATATGTATGGGATGTGCTTCAGGAGGGAGAGCGCCAGGGACGGTTGGGTCCGTCACCGAGGACCATCGAACTTCAGGGACTTCAGAAGAAGAGGGATCCAAGACCAACTTGTTGGTCGTGGGTGACCGCATGTACGTGGAATGCGGGTAGACACGCTCTGTCGAGACCGGACACTCAAATTGACATTTGATAGAACTTAAGGAGCACTAACCACTGAGACACCACCCTTCAGTAGGTGGTAAGAGAGTAAAATGCTTCGCACCACGGATGACCGTATATACGTTCTCATACGGGTCTATCTTCATTGCTCATTATCGAGTGCTTGGAGGAGATTGTGGACAGGACGCACCGCTATGAATACTCGTTACGCTTGCACTGTCTCCGATCCAGAGGTTTACCGCATCAGGAGGCCTATCTTGCACAGGCTGAGAGTGTGCCTCGCAACGACTCGATATATTATTTACCTAATGCCTCACTGCACCAAGGGATCTCACTGGGGACATCTTCTCTAAGTGCTTCGAACTCTGATGGCTCATCTTCTGCATCATGGACGTCGAAGTAGCTAGATCTGAACATGTTTCCATTCTGGGATTGGAGATAGCGGACCTCTTCGCGGGAGTTGGAGTCTCCTAGGGCAAACTCAGTAATAGGCACGAGCGGGGATCACATGGCCTCCTCTCGACACAAGGGAGACGGCGATCAACACTAACCTGATGACAGGGCAGCCAAGAAGCTAGACATCGTCAATCTCTGCACGTATGGTTCGGCGAAGTATTGTTTGCCATCAGGGCCGGTTGTAACAGCGTCCGCACGACTAACAGGAGAGTTCGTTTAGTGTTCACATGAGCCGCAATCAAGAAGTCGAGACGAACCCGTTGGGGGTCACAGCTACGGAGATCTTGCTGTTGCCCATCTTCTGAATGAGATATTGATCTGTCCAGCGGGACATCGCATCGGGAGCTTCAGAATCTGCATGGAAGATAAGGCGTGGTCCATTCCATCCATAGAGGACTTGTTAGAGACACAAACTTTTGATCAGAACAGGCCTCGAGATATGCACTAGCCTAGAGAACTCGAGTGCATTCGGCGAAGTTTCCATAACATCGTAGTGTGTGCCATTGAGGCCTACACGGATCCAGGTCGGTATCGCGGAGAGACAAATGAATTGTACCCAAACCTTGGTACTCTTCCGAAATCCATTTCAGAAGCTCTGTCCTGTCTTTCACGGTAGAGATGCTGCTCATAAGTGGGAGACGAGATGATGGCCCAAGGGAACGCGTCAAGATCAAGATCGGGGACGCGTGCCAGTCACGCGGGCGCGTCGGCCGCGTATTCTGACGCGACGCTCTCATTCGCAGCAACCTCAACTTGGTCCACGTTCGCTACCCCTCGCCCTCTCCGAGTGGGTCTATGGCACCGAAGACAAGAGGGAGTACGTCCAAGAAGGCGGGCAAGACAAAAGCGGTCAGTCATCTGTGAACCCGAACCTAAGTGAACCTGACGCAGGTTGCTCTCGCACTGGTCCAGTCTGCTCAACGTTCCCTCTTGGATCATTTTACAGTCAAACCATCTTTTTCCCGGAGAACGTCAGATGGCACCTCAAGTGCTGAGGCTGAGACAGCCAAAGCAGACGAGCCGAATGGACACTCTGACCCTGTGGCGATAGACCCAGAGCCGATTGAAATACCGGATTCTTCGAGTCCTATGCCTACGGACGTAGAATCGCTCACGAGTGCAGACGTAATTCACATTACGGACAGCGAGAATGGTGTGTATGGCTTAATCTCACTGAGGGTTGCCACTGAGCAGTGGGTACAGAGTCTGCCACTACACTTACGCTTGACTCGAAGTCCGGCAAGATTTCGTCAGTGGAGAACACACCACCTCAACCAAAACGACTGCGAACCCTAAGGAGTCTCAGCTCTAGTGCTGAAGGAAGCACTCGTGATCTTGCAATTGTCGTTGATGATCCTCCAGCCACGGCTCCTGTGGATAAACTCCAGCCCTCCAAACCCTTCCATCCCTTCTTTGCCTCACTCCAAACGACGACCGCACATGACATTGCTCCTCTTCGGTCACCGCGCAAGACAAATGAAGTACCACTTCCCACGGAGTTGACCCAACATGTCCGAGGGCCACAGACTACCTGGAAGTCGAGCCCCCCAGCGGTTGGTAAACGCGACAAGCTTGCGATTGTCATATCTCCAAGAGAGACTTCGCCTCAACCCGATGTGCCGCTCTCAGCTCTCACAGCGGTCAATGTGGCCTGTCCGAGCGGAGGTTCTTCGGGCGACGGTGCGGCTGTGATGCCTCAAGTTATGCATGAGGCTCTGGACATTTCACATGAGCCATTGTCACGAGCTGACGTGCGTAATGGTGTATCAATCATGGAAGCGGCTTCCGCCGAAGAGCTTCTCGATGCGGTCCCCCAATCTCACCAGTCTCACCCAGCCATCTCTCGTTTACTAAACTACATACGAAAGCCGAACCACACCAACTCTATACCCTCATCTTCCGCGCACGATCTGTGGACTGATAAATGGCGTCCCCGACGGGCAGAGGAAGTTCTCAGTAACGAGGAACATGCTCTATATCTCCGAGCATGGTTGCTCGCATTAAAGCGGCATCTTGATAGTATCTCGGTCTCATTCAAGCCCGGTCCTGCTCCTGGCACAAAGAAGATGAAGGGTACCAAAGATTCGAAGGGCGTGAAGCGACCACAAGTCATTAGACAAGTGGCCAAGAGGAAGAGGCGCCGCCTGGAATCCGAGGAACCAGAAGACTTCTTTATTGTGGATGACTTCGAATCTGACGATGGTGCCTTGGAGCATGCTAGCGACGATGAGTTCGAGTTCTGCATGCAGACCCTATCTCGTCTGCATCGCAGGAGATCCGACGGTAGTCTTTCAATATCACCCGCATCATCTCAAGCGGACTCGGCTGCCTCGGTCTCGACTCAACCCCTTCGGTACAAGCCTCCTCGATTTGACGGCGAGATCTCCAACACTGTTCTCATCAGTGGACCGCCGGGCTCCGGCAAAACAGCCGCTGTGTATGCATGTGCGGAGGAACTCGGCTGGGACGTCTTCGAAGTGTACCCTGGAGTCGGGGAGCGCAGCGGAGCGGCGCTCATCAAGATGATTGGGGAGGTGGGCAAGAATCACCTAGTGAGGCAGACTCAACGACAGCAGCGAGCACCGCCATTCGAAGAAATCAGCGCCAACACACAGACAACTGCGTCCAATGATGGTGGACGTGCTCGTCAATCTGCAAGACGGTGGTGGCGAGTCGAGTCACAAGAGGATGTTGATATCACAGTTGCAGTCGATATGGCTGAAACTGTATTGGAAGAAAACACCACCAAGACTGCGCCAGCTGTCCAACATTCCGTCAACCAATCGATCATTCTTATTGAAGAAGTGGATACCCTTTACAAGACCGATGCTAACTTTTGGCAGACTTTAATAAACATTATCAAGGATTGTAGGCGTCCCGTCGTTTTGACCTGCAATGGTGCGACTAACGACTATTGATTTGACTTGCGCACTGACGTCGGACATCTGTAGATGTATCCTTAGTACCAGTGGACGACCTTCCATTGCAGACTACGCTCGCTTTCTCTGCCTGTCCGGAACCACTCGCATCTTCATATCTCCAATGCATTCTATACTTGGAAAAGCAGCTCCTACTCCAATCTACTACAACGCATCTATTTGAATATTACGACTCTTCTCCCGAGACTGTATCAAATATCTCCCTAGACGTCCCACAATCTGTTCATCCACCAGATCTCAGACACGCTATCCATCAGCTTCAGTTCTACAGTACCGGCGAAAGTAGAAGGGTTCTCACATCTGTCCAATCTCCCGGGCCGGGCAACACATCTCCATCATCGAGACAGACGCAGGACGTCAAGTGCTCCTCAAACACGCTGTTTCCCGGTGCAGACGTCACTCGTGAGGATTTGCGAGAGCTGCAAGCATATGCTGCCCACGCGGATGCACTGTCTTTCGCGAGCTGCTATTTGCGGCGGCGCTTCAAGGTAAGTCTTGCACGTGTGCCTTCGGCTCTCCGTGTTTAACGTTTAAGATAGGACTCGATATCAGATAATGTTCCGAGCCTGGATGACGAGCTGGGCTACAAGATCCTGCACGATCCCAGTCCATCATGCAGTGCTGCCCTCCCTGTCAATGCGTCGTTCTACGTCCGCGATGAGCTCATCGCGGGGGAAGTGCATGCGCATTCTCACGACTGCTTCGTCCGCATGGGATCGCGCTCAACCTTCGCACCAGGAGAGGCCCAGGCTAGCGACGTCAACGCACAAGCGCACAATACTCAGATCGTTGCTATCCTGGACAGACTCCGCGTGCCGTTCGACGTTCTGATGAGCAGTGCGCCGCTGTTCCTAGATTACGAACCCTGGGTCAAGCGCATGGCCGCTGTGGACGATGTGAACGAGCAAGCGTCCGTGAGGGAAGGCTCACGGGTTACGAGGAACAGTCAACGGAGCTTCTATGTCGAATACCTGCCGCTAGGAAAGGATATACGACGCGACCTTCTCGACGGTGGACTTCCCATGGAGTTGCAGTGAACCTCACAGGTGAAACCACTGCTGTCAGATGTAACCATTGTCTGACTCTTCCGCTGGGCATCCTTTGTATAGCGATACAAAACTGGCCCGGCATCGCGGATCACTGCGCACCATCTAGTAGTCAGGGGGGACGCCACGGACTACCGCCACCCTGCAACGTCGGGCGGCAGCTCACACGGGGGGGCTCGGAAGATTTTCGTCCGGCGAGGGTCTGCGTGCACAGCTCGTTCATTATGAATTGAGTTATGGAACAGCGGGAGATAGGGCAGAGACACTTGGGAGATTCTGAGAATGTTAAGCCTCCAAAGATATCACATGGGTATTTGTAGGGGGATCAACAAATCTAGCCTAATTGAGCGTCCTCGGGACCTTATTTCCTCCACGTGGGATCGCGAATGGCGACCACGTTCTTTTCCCCGTAACATCTAGACGGTCTGCTACGGTCGCTGCTGCTTCCTGCTGCCCCTCCCCGCCCAGCCCAAGCAAATCCTCCGGCGATATGGATAGAGATGTTGCCCAGAGCTCCTCAGCCAGGGCACAGCCTCCGTCTCCCACCACCGCCAAAAACGACGGCCTCGGCTCGCCAAAGAAGACCCCCTCCTCGTCTATTACGGGCTCGCGCCATTCCCCGGTCACCCCTTTGGCCCCACTTGAGTACCTACAAAACCAGCGGCGAGGATCCATAACGGACCCTTCTCTGCACGCTGGACCCATACCCCCGTCACATCCCGCTACCGCACTAAACAATCTATCTTCGCCATTCCGCCACCCCGAAGCCAATCCCAGTGCCACCCCTTCGACCTCGCACGAAGCTCCGCAGCACAGCCCGCGCGCGCAACCTCGACCAGCCTCGCCGTACAAGTTCGGAGACGCATCCGGGGACACGTCTAACGCCCATCTCCGCCGCTTGCTAAGATCACCGTCCACAGACGCCGAGCGACGCAACTCGATCGAAGGAGGGAGAGGTTCGGAGAAGGGGCCAAACGGGAGCGTGGCGTCTGCAGAGCCTAGTTCTTCCGGAGGTGCGTGGTTCTGCTCCATTCTCCACGTGGGCGATTGCTTATACTCCCTACGACGACAATCTACAGAAGCTAACAGGGCCAAGGGGTCGGATGCGATGGATATCGACCCGCGAGAAGGTGACAGGCGACCGCGTTATGAGGCGAGCGGATCTCAACGGGCCCCTTCCACGCGTGAGACAGGGGAGGTGGACTACAGCACACGGAGGCCTTCGATTGCAGGTGGCGTACTACATCTGGGCTGCAGACGGCTCGCTTACTCACCGTACGACGCCTCAAGGTACGAAGCGGAAGATGTCGTCCGACAGAGGGGTGCACACACCCGGAACAGAGGACATTGATCCGCAACTGGTGGGATCAGGAGGGACGGGGAGCATGAGCGTGGACGACGAAGGACCCGCACCTAAGCGGCGAGGCTCGGCGGTGGACGCACGAATTGCGAACCTGAGCCTGTACGACCGGCGAAACTCGGTAGATGCGCGACTGGGAGGACAGTGGTGGGGGGCTGAGCGGCGAGAGTCGACGATGAGCAGCAGCACGCCGATGGGGAGCACGCCAGTGGGGAGCACGCCGGGGAACACGCCGTTGTCGAACACGCCTTTGACTGGTGGCTACACGACCCCGTCCTCGGCATTTCCCGGGGAGTCGCCACATGGGCGGCCTCCAGGCGGCATCGCTACTTTCGCGTGGCCTGCCCATCCCGATCAGGCTCCTGGTCCTCCTCCTCCCATGCAAAACGAGCCCAATGTCAATATGTCTGCCCACCCCCCATACGACCCTCTCTCTGTCATGCCTCAGATGTCCTTCCCGCCAGACCGCAGAATGTCTGCCCCCGCTGTCCCCGCAGACAATCTCCCTCCCGCCGCGACTGGTCCCACGCGCGTCCTCCGGTCACGCTCACGCCCCCCCTCGCGTGCCCGAGGCGGAGATCAATCAGCCGCCAATGCGGGCCCGTCCTCTGCGCTCTCCCCAGGTAATGCTCAGCCAGATGTATCCGCTGCTGCCTCTCAGCATTCGGCATCAGGGAAAGAGCAGGGCTCTACGCCCTACTCGCGCTCGCCCGAGCTCCGCGTATCACACAAACTCGCCGAGAGAAAAAGACGAAAGGAAATGAAAGACCTCTTTGATGAGCTGCGTGACCAACTACCTGCGGACAGAGGCATGAAGGCGAGCAAGTGGGAGATACTTAGCAAAGGTTTGCCTATATCGACATATCCTACTGCACTTCGTCCTCAATGACAGTCACGACTCTTCTGTGCAGCCATCGACTTTATCGGCAACCTCAAACAATCACACCAAGAGCTCACGCGGGAGGTGGAGATCTTGCGGCACGAGCTGGAAAGCATGCGGCAGGGCATTCCACCTCCATTTGGCGCACCCCCACACCCGGTCGTCTACGGACATGGACCACCTGTCGGCGTACCGCCCTATCCCCCACCAGGCGTTCCTGGAGGGCCGATGCCTCCACACCAGGGCCCGCCTCCGCCGCACGCGCAGCACCCACAACACCAACCACACCCTCATCCGCCGCCGCATCATCAGCAGCATCCACCTCCACAGCCGCTCTCTCGCCCAGGCTCCTCACAACAGAACGCATACCCACCCGACCCGCAGGCCCTCCCGCCACAACAAACGGCGAATGGCAATGGGCAGGTCGCACCAAGAACGGAGACGCCGTCGTAGAGCCGCGATGCAGCATCCGGCGTATCGATTGGGATTTGTTATTCCGAGGGTTCCGCCTGCGCCTGTGGGCGGAGTCGATGGGTGTCAGCTGATTCGTGTCTCGATTCTAACGCTGAGTTCACGGTCCTATAGTTATTTGTGCATGGAGGAGGGGTCCCGCATGTGAATTCTGGCTACAGTCCATAATTATAATCCGTTTCTTGGACAACGAATCATGAACGATAGTAGAGCTTATTAGATGAATGTCAATATCACTGCATAGTGCCCCATGTAAAATTCTCATCCACTGCCTGATCCGCTGCATAGTAATCTGATTGTGTCGATTATTCTCTGGCGAGTGGCGGTTGCATGTGGTCGCGATATCGAGAACAAAGGCGTAAGCGCGTATCGCTGTGGCGGAGCCGCAAAGGTGCTTACACCTCGACCGCCATTATCTCCCCTCCCTATCTCCCCTCCGGACTCCTTCGTCGCTCTCAGAGCGCATATTTAGACTACAATACACGACGAGGGGCTCCCCATAAACGACTTTGACGCTACCTGGGCACGATGGCACCCAAAGGCAACAAGATGGACATCCTGTTCCATCCAAAGAAGAAGCCTGCCACTACTGTGGTTAAGAAAGACGGGACCGGCTCCGGCTCACAGTCTCCCTCTGGCTCTCAAGGCTCACCTGCGCCGAACAAGCCGCGCCCCGTTGCCCGCCCGCCACGGCCAAAAGCTCAGGCCAAGGACGACGGCAGGCCGCCGCCCCCCGAGGGCCCGTACGCGGAGTTCCGCCTGATGTCGTCCGCGCTCAACGGCTGGAAGTACGACGTGATGAAGTTCGACTCGCGCAAGCCCGTCGACATCATGGAGTGGCAGAAGCCCGTGAAGCTCAATCGCAAGGAGCCGCGCCGTGAGGAGCCCGACGGCGCTGTGGCCGTGGCTCCCCAGGCGGTCGGGCCCATGCTCGGTCCCGACGGGAAGCCCGTCATCGGCATGGACGGGCGCATCGTCATGGTCGATGCGGAGGGGCGGCCGATCCGCCCCGGGGAGACACATGCGAACGGGATCGTGGACGCGAAGGGGAAGGAGAAGGATAAGGGCGGGGCGGCGAAGAAAAGGTTCCAGAAGAAGACTAAGCAAGTCTTCTTGGTGCCTGAGGCGACCAGGCAGCTGCGCCGGGAGGAGCGGTTCCCATGGGTCATGGAGGACGCCGCTGGGAAGGAGGTCTGGGTAGGGAAAATGGAGGAGGTCGCCAAGTCAGAGACGCATGCGATGTTCATGCCCGCCGCCAATGATGTTTTCAAATTTGTGCCTGCACACCGCTGGTACAAATTCCAGAAGAAACCGAATTATCATATACCCACCTTGGAGGAGGCAGAGTCTCTGGTGCGTATCTTTACTAGTGTCATCATCTATTCAACGTTCGTTCTTCCATCATTGCGAAACATGTATGATCTACATCCATTCATTCCCTCTCTTTGTGTTTCCGATGCCGGCTCGTGACCTGTGGCTCACTTTCATACCCATCACCAGATGTCCAAAATCCAGAAGAACAAGGACCCAGAGCGTTGGCTTCTGCGTAGACGAAATGGCCAAGGGCCCTCTGAAGCAACATTGGCGACTATCAAGGCTGAGCGGTCGGGTAGTCTTGGTCCAAGTACAGGCTCGCAGAGTCTTGGACCTGGTGGAAGGCGCCTGAAGACCGTAGACAGCGGAATGAGCGGTCTCTTTGGTGATGATGACGATGAGGAGGGCATCGATCACAAACGGCGGACCAAGAGGGAGCTTGGCGCGGAAGGTGACCTTGATGAACTCGACTTTGAGGAAGACTTCGCAGATGACGAAGAGAAGATGGAACCGGATGAGCAGGATGACGAAGAAGCGAAAGAACTCGAGGTACGTCCTTCCGTTTTCTTCCGTCTTCGTTGTACTCTAACTGTGTTGTGTAGGAACGCTTGAAGCGAGAGTACAGGAATGCCAACAAGCTAAGAGATGCGGGCGTCGATGAGTCCGAGGACGAAGATGACGAAAATAGGCTCACTGGAGCGGGCAAGAACCTACAGAAGACTCTCCGTAAACTAGAGAAGGATGGTGCCTACGACGATTCTGACGATGAGAAGAACCCATACGCGAGTTCTGTAAGTATTCCCTGTCTTTTTTGTGTGGGCATGCTGACAAAACGCCACAGGAGGAGGAAGAGGAGGAAGAAGAACCTCCGGTTGTGCAAACAGGCCCTGCCATTATTCCTCCCGAGCCGCGGCCCTCGCGCTCCGCATCTCAGACGCCTGCGACTTCGAACGGAATCAAGACGCCGACAATTGGTCAACCTCCTGTAAACATCAAGACCGAGCCGCAGATTCCGTCGTCGTTATCACGTCCAGGATCTCCGATACCTACGTCCCCTACCGGCGGGCACGGCGGTCACTCCCTTGTCGCTAAGCGGGCGACCAGCCCCAAGGTACCCAAGCCTGGCAGCCCTCGCCCTGGCAGTCCCCTCGTAGGTTCAACGTCACCTCCCATGAGCAGAGCGACGAGCCCTGTTGCTGCGAGCGCAAACGGAAGTCGCCCCGGAAGCCCTATGCAGAGTCCGATCATCCCGGCGTCGATCAGTAAGGCGACGAATAAACGCAAGGCGGAGGAGGTGGGAGGGGCAGGCGCTGCCGCTGGTACAGCCCCGAAGCCCAAGAAGCGCAAGGCACAGGGTCCGCCCGGCGGTGTCGAGCTGGAGGACCGTATGGTGATCGAGTGGCTGAGGAACACACCGAACGCGACGACGCGTGACTGCATTCACCACTTCACTCCGTATCTCACGGACGAGGGCAAGAAGGCGCGCTTCACGGCGCTCGTGAAGGAAGTCGCGCAACTGGCCAAGGGTGTGCTGGTGTTGCGTCCTGCGTACCGTGACGGGATGCCGTCTCCTGCGGCTACCCCGTCAGCTACCACCGCGGCTGCCTAAGGTGTGCACATTTCAGTGTCGATGTATTGTATACTGCCTGTGCTGTACTTGGACTTTGTTATGCACCTATACATACTACTTTTCCCAAAGCCGTTCGAAGAACGCGCTAGGTCCTGCTGGGTGTCCTGGGACGGAGATGTTCACCGTGCTGCAGGTATGTTTTCGGACAGACTCGTATCCTGCTGACCCATGTCAATGGAGATGGTGCCTCGAACAAGGGCAAGGCGGTGCGCGTATTCCTGTGGCCGGTCGATTGCAAGACATGGGACTGGCGAGCAGTGCCCGGAGCCTCGCGCCGACGTGCCGGATGGTGGTGCTTCGAACAAATGGCTGGGGATAGAAAGGGAAGCGCCAAATGCAGTAAGTAAGATCGGAATGTTGAATCCTCTTGGACACGGCAAGTGCAAGCCGCAAAGGCCGATCGGACAGTCGTGACCCCTTGCTGGCTCGGACTGAAAAGCAATCGACATGTTCAACTGTCTCCCTCCCCCCTCCATCTGTACATCCCCTTCCACATTCTAAACCCCGCCGCCATTCCCTGATGGTCTCCCTCACATTGTCCTTCGTTTTCACGGCTGCCTCCCTCTCCCTCTTGTGCACCACGTCCGCCGCACGGTCGGTCCACTCCGAGACGTTCAACAAACGCCTTGCGGGCAACTGGTATCATTCCGATGATCACCCGGCATACTCCCTCTTCAGGCGCCAGGAGCAGACAGATGGCGTGACTTACCCTGCAGTCGGCACAGATGGTGCGTTCTCGTCTCTCCACATCTAGTGCGACGCGATTAGAGCGTGAACATCTGCGGCAATGTTTGTCCATCACGCGTGATCTCACGACGTCCCTTCATCACAGCCTGGTCAGCGGGATACCCTCCATCCTCTCCGGATCCAGACGATCTCCCTCAGGCGTGGGTGGATGCCCTCAATGCCGCGGTTTCCGCCGGAAATATTCCCGACATCCCACAGTCTACCATGGGGTCCGACGGAGAACCTGCATACCCGGGCGGTCTCAGCCCCACCAGCTCCCAGGTTTGCTCTTCGACGTACCAATGCAGGACACCAGGGGACATCTGGGACGCTCCGGACGGCGTCTTTGGTGCTAGCTTTGATGACGGCCCTCTGCCCGTGTGTACCACAATTATGGGACGAACACTACGAGCTCGCTGACACACATTTATCAGACGTCGCCGAAGCTGTACACTTTTCTCCATGATAACAAAGTGCACGCGACCCATTTCATGATCGGAGTCAATATCCTCGAAAACCCTGATGTGTTCAGTCAGGCCTTTGACACGAACGGCGGTGCGCTGACTCTATGGTTCGGCCGTTTAGCCAGACTAAACGATTGTAGATGATATCGCGGTGCATACATGGACTCATCCGTACATGACCACTTTAAGCAATTTGGAAGTGGTGGGAGAACTGGGATGGACAATGCAGCTCATCCACAACTCTACCGGAGGGCGGCTCCCGCGATACTGGCGTCCACCCTACGGAGACTCGGATACGCGCGTGGGCGCCATCGCGCGCGAAGTCTTTGGTCTTACCACCATCGTCTGGAATCAAGAGTACGTCACTCCGTTTAAGCCGTCAGCCTTGAAGTTGACTAAATGCTTGCAGTACCGACGACTGGAGCCTCACCACGGGCGGAACGACTCCGAGCAAGGTGCACTCGGCCATGTCGAAGTGGCTCAGCGGTCCTAAGTCTCCCGGACTCATCATTCTGGAGCACGAGCTCTCCGACATGTCTGTCCAAGCATTCATTGACGCGTACCCCCTCATTGGACAGCATGGTTGGAAGTTCGTCAGTGTGGCGGAGGTCAGCGGCGATGGCGCCTACCAGAACGTCGACAGCGATGGAAGTGTTAACGAAGTTCCGAGCCCCGTTCTCGGGGAGAGCGCCAGCGACGAAGATGCCAGTAGCGCATCCTCGAGTGCCGGTGTTGCCGCTATAAGTGTGAGCTCGAACGCCACAGATGTAATGACGGCGACAGGAGCTTCCAGCACGGGCGACTTGACCCGGACAAGCAATGGGAACGGAGGCGGGGAAGGCGCCTCATCGACCGCCACTGGATCAGGGACTCCCAAGTTGCAGGATACACAAACGGGCGGCGCACGTCGCTTGTTCGCCATGCCGGCCTGGCCGACAAGCCTCTTCTCCGCTATAGCAGTATTCGGCGCTGCTATACTTGCATGATGATCCATGCACAGTTCGCCTACCACGACTTTCTCCCATCAATTCCACCCTTGGACTGCGTTCATTACGGACAATTCCACACGAACTGTGTGTACACTAGCTACACCTGATGTAACGGACAATCTCGGACAACTCACATTTGTACTTCACACCATAACCTACCCCCCACTCACTATTCATTTCCTACTATACCTCACCCGAACGCCGCCAACATACTCTGTGGTGGTAGCATACTGCACAATCCTTGTCCCCCTTACGCAGATAATAAGTACTCATAGCTCGACAACCGCATGTATCACTATGTATCGTGATGCACGCACAGCATCTACCCAAACTAGCCATAGATGTTTCAATCGTGAACGGGATCATCGTCGTAAAGTCATGACATTCATAGTCGACCAATGTCGACAGATCACAGCCTGGGACAAAAAATAACGCCCGGGTCACTACACGTACGACGCAACTGATGGAAAGGTAAAGGAAGGATCGCAGTAAATAAGTAGAGCGTTTAATATAGTGTGCACAATGAAAGAAGTATGTCACAGAGAATGTACATGTATAGCGAGATGCGATGAGTGTCCAGTAAGGCAGCGCAACCAGAAGGGGGGCACATAGGAGGGCTGGGAGTCCGCGGAGTAACATGCCAGATGATGCAGTCCACAAGGGAAGGGAGGATATATCTACCGCTGAGAAGCGTGGAGAACAGTACAAGCTCCGACACGCACGAAGAATGTTCACAGTATACTTGGCCACTTGAGCTTCAGGCCCTCGAGCCAGCGCATGTAGAGCAGCTCTGCTATGGGCGATTTGCGTGCAGGCAGACCGGACTGCTCTGCGCTCGCGGGTATATCGGCAACCGCTGGCAAACCGGGAATGTCCTCCTCTTCAGTAACGATGAGCCCCTTGGAGGTCATCTCGCTCCGGCGGATGATGCGCTTATGCGGAAAGAGCCCGCGCGACGTCTGTATATGCTGCCGCACTGCGGTGTTCCTGCGGGAGTATGTCAGACGAGCGCACGAGTATATACAGGCGAGAACGCACTCATTGATACCCGAAAGCAGGTCGAGGATTACGCTGTACGCGAGCGCCGGGTTGACGTCGCGCAGCTCCTCGAAGCCGCGTGAAATCATACTCAGCGACTCGATCTCACGCGCGTCCATGTCGTCCCTCGTCCCCTATAATCACATGCGTCAGCCCCGGTTCATCACGCAAGTACAATGAGAAGTTTACACACCTTCTGCAGCACGGGCAGGACGACCTGGTCGACCAGTGCTGCGCCCGCCCTCGCGGAGTCGCTCCCAGTCCGCTTGTGTGACGCCTTCGGACTCTGCGGAGAGGACGGTGCAGACGTGCTGCCCTCCCTACTGCGCGTTGTCCCGACGTACTCGGACGACAGCCGGAGCGAGCGCACCGTGTCGACCTTCTTCACCGGCCGAATTGTGTCCACGCCATTGCCCAGATCCGCCTCCGCGAGCACGGTGCCCACAGGATTCGTCCGCGCGGCGTACGAGGACCGCCGCGACGAGCGCACGGAGCCACTATATGCGGGCGGTGGCTCCGCGGGCTCGATAGCGTCTGCGGCGTCCGCGGCCGCCTGCTCCTGCGGTGGCGTCGAGGGTGTATCTGCGCCGCCAGCGGTCTCATCCGATGAGATATCCGGCGTAAGCGATGGGACGTCCTTCTCGCCCACTGAAGAGCGCACCGATCGGATGACGACGGTCGAGTGCGCTGCCTGTGCGTTCATCCCGAGCACGCTGCCCCCGAACGCTGCATCGCTGCCTCGGGTCGCGGCACCCGTATCTATCGAGGGCCGTACGTCATACATCGAGTCCTCATCTTCCTCGTCCTCGTCGGGCACCATCCCGGGTGGCATGAGGTCCTTCGCCATGCTGCGCAGCGAGCCCATCGCCGAGGATGTGCGGATGGTGTCGAAGTTCCAGTCGCTGCGCAGCGTACCGTCCCATACGCCGCTATTCCGCACTGAGGCTTGATACATCTGTGGCTGCCGGCCGGGGGAGCGCGCGCGGTGCTCCTGGTGGCGCTCGATAAGCTCCGTGAGGTAAGACGTCTTGCGTGCACTCTTGATGAAGCGGTGCTGCAGGAGCTCCTTGGTCGTGGGGCGCTGTAAATAGTACAAGCTGTGTCAAGCACCATGACTGAGTGGATGTGCATGTATAAAACTCACACTCTGGGGATCCTTCGTCAGACATAACGATACGAACTCCTTGAATGCCGTAGAGAAGGCTCCGTCCAAAACTGGTGGCTTCGCCTTCGGGATCAAGAAGAGAACGCGCATAGGATGATACTCCGCCAATGGTGGCTCGCCCTTGGCCATCTCAATCGCGGTGATACCCAGACTCCAGATGTCCGCCTTCGCGTCGTATCCCGCCTGGCGGATTACTTCCGGTGCCATCCAAAACGGAGTGCCGACGAATGTGTGTCGCAGCGTGCTCGTGAGCTGCGCAGCAACACCGAAGTCTGCTAGCTTCACTTTGCCGGACGAAGATAACAGGATATTGGCCGCTTTGATGTCTCTGTGGATGGTCCCTTCACTGTGGAGGTAATCTAGCCCTAGAAGCAGCTCGCGGCAGATGACGGCGATATGTGCTTCGGAAAAGGGGCCTGGCTTCAGGAGATCGAGACACGAGCCACCGGCCAAGTACTCCATGACTATCCAGAGTTTGTACGCCACCACGAACGAGCCATAGTACCGCGTCACATACTCAGAGTCGCACTGCGCAAGGCTCGCAATTTCCTGCTGGATCTCGGAGATGTCATCATCTGAATCTTCGAGGTCTGGGATCTTTAGTTAGCTCCCAATCAAGACGCTACGATTAGACGCTCCACCGACGCACCGATCTGCTTAATAGCGACGATCTGCTTCGTTTCGTTGTGCATGGCCTTGTACACGGTTCCAAAGCTGCCCGTCCCCAGCTTCTCCAAGAGGGCATACTGGCTCGCCGGGTTACTGCTGGGCACTGGATGCGGCTCTGGCATTCTCTGCCTGAGCTCGGGGGAGCTGCTCGGGGACTTGGTGAGTTGTCTAGGCTGTAGGACATAGGCGCGGTCAGCTGAGGGCGCTTTCTTGAGACGGGAGCCTGAAGGCATGGCGCGATCTGTGGAGGCCTCTGCGCGACGCGGGCGGGAGGAGGATAGGGAGGAGGCGTGCGCCTGCGTCTGCGTCGCACAGTGGGACTCTTCTAGCGCACACGTGGGCGGCACCATGAGCCGGATGTCCATGCGGCGTGTGCAATAGACGGAGAAGTGCCGTATTTCAGAAGATGCTCCTCTCCCATGACATCCGAGCCGCGTAGGATATCGCAGACTGCTCCCGCGCCATGCGCCGGACGAAAAGGCCACTGACCATTATTCGTACCAGTCGTTACGGTTCGTGAGGCGGCGTCGCGAGATTCTCTACAGCGAGCCTCTTGTAGGCCGGTGGGTCCGCCACGCAGCGTGGTAATATGACAGCGGTGGTGGTGGAGCGAAGCAAGGCGATCCGGGGAAGAAGATAATTTGATGTGCCGGTTGCCTTGCAGGGTCGGCCAAAGGAAAAGGTAACGGAGCCGTCAGAGTTGTGCAGAATGAGTTGGTCGAGCTCGAGGTATACTGCCAAATAAAATAGGAGACGGGTAGAATGGAGAGGGCCGACCAGCCAGACCGACGGAGGTGGCGGTGAGCAGCAGCCGGTGACGCGCTTGGCACACGCGGGCTCAGCCGCCCAAATCGCGACTTTGGCGCTGCCGGACCGCACGCCGCCCTCTGCAGCCTTCCGCTCGAGCGTAGCACCGACGGACGCATCGTGATGCACGCAACATCTCTCGCTGGGCACTCGTGAACGACATGCAGGCGTCAGCTGTGCCTTTTCGTGCCACCACAAACACAATTTGATTTCACTCCGCACCTGAAAAATCGAATTGACTAAAAACTGCGCGACGAGCGCATCAAAACATGGTTATACTCAGAGTGAGACTCGAGCGAAGCACAGCAGGCGGTTGCGTATGGGCAATGCACTGCGAAGAGACCGCAGCTCGTCGATCGTTTTGCACAGGAATACATTGGGCTCGGCGGCGATCCATATGCATGGTGTGACATAGCATGTCGAGTCGGAGATAGCGTAGGGCATACAGAAAGAAGGGAATAAACTCAAAGCAACGACCCGCCTCACGACCTGCTCAGCAGCACGACCCCTCATGCCTTGACGGCGTACTTCCGGGTGGGGAAGTGGATGTCCTTCTTGCGCTGCTTCTCGGTCTTGAGTGACTCTTCGTGCTGCACGTAAACACTCATCAGTACTTGAATAAACCGTCAAGGGACGGAAAAGACGCACAGCAGTCAACCGCCGGCGGATGGCGCGGGTCTTCTTTGCGCGGAGGTCAAGGGGCAGGTACTTCTTGTTCTTGTAGAACTCGCGAAGGTTTTGCCGCTGCTTCTGGTTCATGACCGTCAGCACACGCGCGATGGACTTGCGCACAGTGTTGCTGCAAAATCACTCAATGTCAGAAACACAATAGTGGACAATTCAATTTCACGACTCACATCTTCGTCAGCTTCGACGCAGAGCCACCAGCGATCTTCTGCACCCGGAGAGTGAGGAGCTCATTCTTCAGCTCAGAGAGCTGCTTCGACAAGTCATTCTTGGACCTAGCCGCATCGCAAATTTGAGTATCAGCCTCTATTCCTCCACTTCCCGGAACAGGATAAACGCACTTGGACTGGAGCTCGTAAGCCTTGACCTTGCCGGGCATTTTGATGGAGTCTACCAAGCAGAGCAATGTATGTCAGCAAATTGTCCTGCACAAACAGGTGTCCCGGAGTCGGTCGGAATCGCCGGAAACGTGGGCCCCGGGCGTTCAGACAGCCTCCGGGCACAGAAACAGCGATTCAGTAGAGGAGCAGCAAGATATTCACCTTGAGGGGAGTCGTGGATGCTATGCGCGCCGAGCTGGGGACTACAGTAAGAGCGTGGGTAAGCGCGGGCATGAACTGCCCAGTTCTTTCAGCCACCGCTCTCACGCCGTCTACCTTCCCGATCAGGTAATCTCGTCACCGGCTTACCGGCCGCCCTGTATTTTCCAATCTCCCTCTGAGCTGCTGCGTTGGATTCAACGCGTCTTGAGGTGCTCCGAGTTGGTCTATCTGGTCGGATTGCTCGCTTTTGAGGTCTCCGGAAGTCACAAGATGGCCGTACGTGTACTGGGAACGGCTACATCACTTGCGGCGCTCGGACTGGAGCCACCTGGCCTTGTATAGACTTCCGTGGCCCTAGAACTTGGCATTAGCCCATTCGCGTATGCATTCCAAGTCGCCGCCCGCTGGATCCCTGTCGACACTAAAGCCTGTCTTCTGCCTCTCACGTCTTGTATCTATATAATCGAAAAGGAACCCCCGCAATGTCCTTCGCCACGTATCCCCCGGGCAAGCACCTCCGGGACATCCAAAATCTCTTCCCATACATCGAGGACGATGTCATGGCCGCCGTGCTGGATCACACGCTCTCCGGCAGCGAGCTCTACAAGCTCGACTCGCGACGCATCTTCGAGTTCGAGTGGAACCTCGTCGATGCCGCGCTCGAGGACAGCACCGTCGCGCTGGGCGTGGCCCCGTGCGCCACAGACATCTACAAAACGCTCGACGCGCTCCTCGTCCCGCTCAATGCATACTTTTCTATCATCACTGTCCATGGCCTGGCGCGTGGCCAGTCCCCGACGCTCCCGTGCTACTTTTTCCGGTACAGCAGCCACCTTGTCAAACTTGTGGCGCAGTACGAGTGGTTCGCGGTGCTCTCGTACCATATCGCGTTCTTCACCCGGCGATGTAGGGAGATGCGTGCCGGGGAGTACTCTGGTTGGGCGAGGACGGACGTAGACCTGATGGAGGAGTTTCTTGTGCCGCACCAACTGCCACACCAGCTGAATACCAAGGTGTGTCTTGTCTGTCAACGTGCAGCGTCACCTGGTTGCTGATCTCAAACATCGTGTCAGACGCATAGGAAAAGCGGACGGATAAGGGGATAGATCGCTGTCTGTCAGAATGGGAACAAAAATGCTAGACTACATCAGTACGAGTGCACTGCCTGGATACATTGTCGATCGGCGAGATTGAAATACCCATTGCATACAAAATATTCAAAACGATCGCTCCTCAGTCGTTGATCTCGCTGCATCCGTTCGAGGATCTGACGTGTGAGTGTCATCTTTCGAATCGTTGCGGTCTATCGCCAAGGCATCAGCACATGTGGTTCGTTGGCGGGGAAACATTCGCTTACCGCACGAGCTTCCGTCCTTCTGGAGCTTGTACGCAAGCTGCCTGATCCTCTCAATACCCCTCCCGTCGTCCTTGCGTGGCAGCATGCCCTGCTGCAGTTCCATTTCATGCATGAATGCCGCAACATCAGCCAGGGACGACCCGAGGTCATCCAGTCGCGACAGTCGTGACCTGTGCATGGCTGTAAACACATCCGGCTCCGCCCTCGGGGCTTGTGACAGAGTAAGTAATACCTACTTGACTTTATCATTCTCAGCAGCAAGCTTCTGGAGTTTGTCGCGTTCCGCCCTATCGGTTTGCGCGCGCGCTTGCTCACTGTGCACGGCGGCGGCCTCCAGCTTCTCCAGCTCCATCTTCATCGCCCTCAGCTCTTTGAGGACCCGGCCCTCCGAGGCCGCACGGTCCGCCGCCGCCTGCTCTGCCCTCCGGCGCAGCCAGCTCATGTTGGTGTTCATCTCGTTCAGGAGGGAGACGAGGCGCTCGTGCTCGGTGCGCCTCGCCGTGAAGGCTGCGATCAGGTGGGAGAGGTCATGGCGCAGGCCTGTACTTGCCCTCCCCGTCTCGGCTACCGTCCTCTGCAGCGCGTTCAATCGGGTGCGCGTGGCCAGGTAGGGGAGCAGGGCGATAGGTGCGAGGATGGACGATAGGATTAGGAGATGGGTGAGAGGAGCTGTCTGTTTACGAGGGCTATCCGGCGGTGCCGTCTTCGATTCACCGATTTGCTGTTCAAATGGCGGAGAGGCAGGAAAGCTGTCGGCGTGCTGTTGGTTCATTGGCGAGAGATGATTGTCGGCTATGAACGCGTATAACGTATGTCTCGATCCCGCTGCGATAGCCATGAGGCTATCGCGCGCTTATGTGGCCGGCATGTGACTTTAACGCGGAGGTAATTGCAGACACTGTCTCCCAGAATAATTTGGCAGAGATAGACAACTAATAATGTACAGTGAATCGAGAAACGCGAGGATGCAACAAACGACATGCGACAACAAAGACAGCAATCAGTAGAACATATAACGTAACATTTCGTAAAAAGAGCACGAAGTCATTCGGCATTATTTCCCGATCTTGAACCACTTGCGTTTACTCAGCAGACCACGCTTTTGCTTTTGCTCTTCTGGCTTGACTGGTAGTCTGGATAGAAGTCAGTGGTCGAAATGACGGGCTGAAGAATCGCTGAAGACGCACTCATCCACGTATACAGGGTAGTCCTGCAACTGTTCTTTCGTTGATAGGAGAGCATTATAATGCGTCTGTCGGAGAGTTTCCTGTAGAGTTATCTTCCTCCGCCAGACAGCCATACTGTTTCCGGACTTAGAGAGAAGAAACACGAAGACAATGACCTGAGAGGCAGGATCGTAGCAGACGACAGACTCCTGAAGGATGCGATCGAGAGTCTTGTGAAGCTCCTCAACTGTAACCCAGTCAAACGCAGGCTGGTTAGGTACCGACGAGTCCGCAGGTGTGCGGTAGTCTGCATTCGTGATGAGCGCTCCGCGCTGTCCAGTCTGTAGGAACTTTTGCAGCTATCAACCAGTGAGTTCAGCTCTGTTCTTGACGCCCAGAGACACAGAGAAAGACTAACACCTAGCGCCGCGAGAGTACTAGACATTGCCTGCACCCAGCGCAGGAGAGATCCCACGCGTGGGTCCTTTTCTGGATTGAAACCCCAATGTATGCGGTCTTTCGGCGGGCGACTACGGCTGAAGAGAGCAGTCCGGGCAGGATCAAGAGCAGCCCCATTTGACTCGATGATGGGGAATGCTGCGCCGTTTGAGCCGCCGACCTGGAAATGGACACCAGCTGCCATCTCCATAGTTTTCGATGACGGTGTTTTAGGACCAGGCCAGAACTGATAAGGACGTGATTGGGACATCAGGCGTGCATTTGCTGCGTAAGCAGGAGAGAGTGGTATGTGCTGCGCTGGTGGACGGTAAGCTTGCGCACGTTGTGCTGGCGCGTGTTGCGTAGGCATATGTTGACTCGGCGCAGCATTACGAGGCGAATTGTATGACTGGGAGACCGACGGAGAGAAGCGAACCCGGGGTGTATACTGGTGGCCCCACCCGTCATCCTCTTCATATTCGTCTTCTTCCTCTTCTTCCTCCTCTTCCTCTTCCTCCTCTTCCTCTTCCGGAATGGTGCCTCCCCAATCCAAGTCAGTTGCACCGGCTCCCCATCCTGTACTCCAGCTGGTAACTTGTTGGACTGGATCATGACGTGATTTCGCAGAGGTGTGGTGATGTTGTCTGCTCTGCTGGTGAGACTGGGCTGTGTGATGTCCGTGTCTGACGGACGCCTCCTGCAACTGAGCCTGACGTAGCTTCTCTTGCATCAGCGTATACTGCTGATTAATCTGCGCCGCCTGCGACTGGTGCGGCTGCTGTGGCTGCTGCTGATAACCCATTGGACGCTGCTGAGCGGCCTGAAGCGCTGCTTGAAGCGCCTGCTGCTGCGCTAACATGGGGTTTTGCGGAGCTGCAGCTTGTTGCGACTGTGAGGGAGGACCCTTAGTTTGCGATGGATGACTGAGCAACGACTTAAGCCGTTGCTGCTGTTGAGGCAGCGCAGGCCCTTCCGCGGTGGCAACCCTCGAGGAGGACGCAGGGGAAGTCACCGCGGCCGGAGATAGTAAGGAAGTAATCACCTTCGATGCTCCTTTGACCTCGGTGTGCCACCGACTCCACGCAGGCTGTGAGTGTGCAGCGGCAGCTGGTGGTTGCGCGGGCGCTCGTGCAGGAGTCGGATCACCCCAGCCCATCGCCTGCGGAGGCTGGTCCCAAGTCTGAGCCTCGGACCGATAACCGTCGTCCCACTCCTCGTCATCCCCACCTCCGCCTTGGTCACCCCATGCATCTGCTGGCGCATGAGAGTGACCCCAACCTAAATTGTGGGCACTCTTTGCACTCTTTGACGGAGGCGGAGGTGGAGGCGGAGGCGGAGGAGCATCCGCATGTTCTTTTTTCTTTTTGAAGGGATTTGGGATTCCCCACCCACTTGTTGATGAAGTGCCTTCTCCGGCGCCACCAGCAGCGGCGGTGTGACCTCCAGGGGTCGTTCCCCAGGCCTCTCCCCAACCACCTCCGCCGCCTCCAGCAGCTGATGCTTGCGTCCCATATGCTGCTGGTGGATTATGCCACATGGTGTTTGCGTCCGCCAGCGAGGCTCCCCAGCCGCCGTCGTCACCACCATCCAGTGTCTGTTCATCTACTCCCATTCCCCAGCCAGTATCTGGAGTGGGATCATATCAGAATAATAAAAATTCAGGCACGACGTCAGTGCAGATGGACCAACTGGATATGACATAGAGGCTGACCTTGTGCATTCCCTTGAGCGAATGTGAGCCCGTCATCATACAGTGCGCTTTGAGGTGGCGGAGTGCCTTGTATTCCCTTACTTTTCCCTTTCTTGGACTTGGCCATGCTGTGCTACTCCTAGCTGGAAGCCAGCACGACGAGACTTGGATGGAAGAGGGCGACGCAGGGCGTCCTAGGGTGTCCTGGCAGGGGCGATCAAAGTCTCCGCGCTTGACGCAATGCATGGGACCGAGTAGACGTCTCTACTTAATGTCGCCGAGAGATAAGGATCTCGCACGGTCGAGCATCGTTGAAAGCGGTGATGGCGGGCACACGAGGCATTTGTATCAGGGTCGCGCTGAGAGTGAGTTGGCGATTTCCCCGGGCGATCAGGCGTTTACGCATCCGTGGGAATCAAGACATACCGTCCAGTGGCACCGAGTTAGTAACCTCAAGCCTGTTGACTGAAAATGCCAAGTCGTCATTGCGCACCCCGTTGACGGCGGTCTTGAGCATTCGGACGGGGTACACGATGAGCCAACCCCCCCGTTCGACGTCCTACTTGTCCATTCCCTCCCCGGCCGGTCCTCGTCGTCCTCGGTCTCCTACCCCCAGTGCCATTTCGCCACCCGTCAGTCCGTCTGCACGACCTCATCTGTCCCGCTCACAAACGACCGCGCAAGCACGTCAACCTCACTTGAACTCCATTAGGTCCTCTCCTGCGACCTCCTTCTATTCACCGCAACTCTCCTCAGCACATGTGGCGTCACCGGCACCTCGGAGGCTCCTAATGCCTACCGTCCGTCCACCACGGCCAGCTCCTCCGAATTCTCCAGTTATTCCGCATTACAAGTCGTCACCTTCCAAGGCTGCGCGCTCTAGAGCAGGCTCTCTTTCAGTGACAGCTTCTCCGGATCCTGGCCCTAGTGGTTCTTCCGTGCCTACTCCGGATTGGATTGGAGGTGGACGCAAGTTCGAAGTGGTCGAAGATCAACTTGAGCTTGAGGGATTTGTTATATATGCAGTAGAGAAGTGGTAAGCTTTCCACTAGTAATTCACTCGTGGATGCTCAAAATCAATGCGGTGAAGGGTTGTTGCTCGGAGACGACCCGTGACAGTCGTGACGGTCTACACGGGCGATCCGCAACATCGAGTTCGCATCATTTCCCTGTGCTCATGACCAAACTTACCAATCCATGGATGTAGATCACAGTGACGGCACTTAGTCCCCAGTCTTCTCTCAGTCAAACTGAAGCCCAGAGCGAGTGGGACCTGGCGCTACGCTATCTCAAGAAGGATGGGGCGCGTCCAAAGGAAGTGAGTCGAGTGAGAAGGCAGCACAGTAACACGCCCTCATAGACCGGAAGACAGAGAAAGGAGTGATTATGGTGACGTCACTTGCGAGCTTCCCCTCCGACTTCACCATTGTTCAGATTCCGGGAGGCAACTTCCTGGAAGTGCGTGAACAACTTTACACCAATATCGATCTTCTCCGAATGGGCTGTAGCGGACGCAGTGCACTAACTCTCGAGGAACCGAGGTTCGTCCGTGTCATGACTGTCAGCTATTTGCATGCACGAAATTAATCTTATTGCTAATCAGCGATACCACCAAGGATCGATTCATCTCAATGTATCATGTTCTGGACAAGGCAACGACACGTATGAGCGAAGCATTTAGAACGACGGTCCTCGAGCTCGTTACGCTCGTTCAGACTGCTCTGGCTATGTTCAATCTCTTCGAAATGTGTCCCGAGGAGCGTAACGGACTCCTCTGCGATATCACTTGCGAGGGCGTCAGGCGATGGGTCTCGCAGATTGCAGAGCCTGTACTGAAATTAGACGTGAGCAGCGTTCTGATATGGACATTTGGCGCTCTGTTTAACCATAGCATCCCATAGGTCCTCGAAAGAGCTGCCGATCCAAACATAGTCGCTGCTTTATTGAGTCTCGTATGCATCGTACGCAACAAGCTACATGTTCTTGGATTTGTGCGTCTCGTCAGAGATGTTGTTCAGTGCCTGGAATAATGATTGCCTGCTATGTTTCCCCAGATCGTCCCAAAGGATCCTTTTGTCGAACCTCAAGCATTCCTGGAAGCTGTCGCTGCATTCCAGACCCACAAGTCGCACGGCCACTCGCATGTGCACAGCCTGTCTATCTCCCAATCAGTCCAGTCCTCAGTTTCCTCGCAGCCTAATCCCTCAATTCTCAAGGATTCACGTGCCACTTCGCCTTCCAATACGACCGCAGTATACCTCAGCGCATACCTCATTAAGGCTATCAACATAGTGTATGACAAGAAGACAAAGCAGAGCGAGCCGTACAAGGTCCATCGTGTGCTGAAGAACAAACTAGATGACCTTGCGACTGATCTACGGTCGGGCGCAGGCGCCGACACAGAGAACACTGGTTCTAATGCTGCGAGTAGCTCCAATCCGATCACTGATATCAATACTTTTGTGCAAGTCGTTGCCAGTGGCTCGAAGGATGCGCCACCGAGCCTACGGTATCTCTGGACGGGGAGGCCTGGTCTCACTGCGACAAAGCGCAACGAGAAGGAAGTCCCGTGGAGCGAGGGAGAGCGAGAGGACCACGCGGACAGGGATGCAGGTGGGAGAGATAAAGAAGGAAACGGAGCGAAAGACGCTGACATGAGGTCTACGGACGACGAGGGCGACGGGAAGCTCTGGGCTGGAAAGGTAGCACGCAAGCTCGAAGGCTGGTCGGCGTAAGTGAACAGTGGCTCTTCGTCGACGAGATGTTGAAGTCCTTTTCGGATAGCTTGACTCGGGCGAAGAAGCTGAGCGTCGATTTCGGGCACCTGGGCAAGGTTCTTTTACCTTCTGACAGTCCGACTTGCGATGATCGGGGTGGACAATCTGGACCATCCATTCTCGTCTCCAAGTAAGCAGACTATCCAGAGCGATCTCTCATTCTGCTCACAATCAATTCAGAGAGCAGGATGATGGTGACGTTTTGAGCAGCGGACAAGTTTCTCCATCTTGTAGGTGTATACTCAGCGAGTTTTGGCACGATGCTCATCACGGTCTGCAGCCGATTACGCACACATGCAAGGTCTTGGTTCCATGCTCACGCCCCAAAGATCCGCCGGCGATGTCTCTGACTACGATCGTCGCGTCAGCGAGTTCGATCAAAGGCGGCCGCCGACGAAACCGCGCTACCAATCCCGAATCATCAGCTGGTCAGACCCGTTCAGCGCGCGGGGCCTGATCGACGATGCGGATGGCACACGAGTGCCCCAGGTCCTCGATGGAGTGGACGAGGAAGGTAATTTTGTCATCAACGAGGATACGGATGCTCTCCGCCGGCAGCGCCTGATCTCCTCGGGCCCACGAAGACGACGCAGCTTTGACGACATAGCCTACCTCGACGAGTCCCGCCTTCTCTCCGTTGAGCGCATGCGCATCGACGTCGAGCTGTGCGGGCAGATTCTCGTCATGCGGCGGCGTGAGGCCCACCTCGCCAACGTCGCCGCATGTCTCGAGGCACTGACCGAGCGGCTCTCGCGCACAAACACACGTCTGCGAGAGGACCACGACGCTGCGCGCCCGGGGCTCGCAACCCTCATGGAGCGCGCTGTGGTGCTGCAGCAGATCGAGGCTGCCCTCTCCCGCGCGGACGCGCTCACGTTGGAGACGAACGCGCTTCGGTACGAGTCGGACCAGTTTCTTGTCGAGGATCTCTGGCACATGGCGATGCAGCCGCGCCAGCGCGTCCTGGCACTCCGCGAGAAGGCCTTCGGCACGGGTCGGCGGCGCGCGCAGGGCGTGCGTGGGGCGCACGGGCGGTTCAACCGGATACAATGGACACTGGACGGTCGCGAACGCCTGGTGGATAACCTCGGAAGGACGGAGAGCGAGGCGGATGAGGAAGACGGGCTGGCACATGTTGGGCTTGGGTTGGAGGAGGAAGAGGAAGAAGTCGATGCGGTGGAGCATCAAACGCTCCGCCCGACGTGGCTACTACGATTCTTCAACTACTGGGGCAGCAAGTGGGGGCCGAGCAGGCGTAAGACTGCGGAAAATGAAGACCGGACGAGTCCGACAAGGGAAGGAGAGAGCGACCGCCCTGAAAGCATGGCCACAGGTTCCTCGCCCCTTGCCTCATCGGACGACACTCGTAGACGGCCTCCTGCATCAGAGGAAACTCGTTCATGAGCTGTGGAATGGCTGGTATTTTGGGACAATATGCAAGGGTACATATAGGCAACACAATATGTAGTAGTATAGATGCATTCAAATTACCCGGCATTGACGCGTATGGAATCCTTAGGAATGTGCTTTGTTGATCCTAGATCATATCACCGCATCTTGACCTTGCCCTGTGTCTTGCGCATGGCCCTCTTCTTCTCGCGCTCCAGCTCCTGTGTAATGTCATCAGCATAGTGCAGAAAGATACACTACACGATCCAACCTTTTTCTGCTCCGCAGCGCTGAGGCGCGACAGGCGCTCCTCTTCCGCCTTCTTCTTCGCCGCAGTGCGCTTCTCCTCCGCCTCCTCGCGCTTCTCCTTCGCTGCCTCCTCGCGCAGCTGTCGGTCAACCTCCTCGCGCGCCTTACGCAGCTTCGCGCGCGTCTCGGGGCGCAACGCCGCCGAAAGCCCGCCACGCGCGGACCTCGTCTCGCCTGCGACGATGTCGATCAACTGGAAGATGGCCTCGACGAGGGGGCGCGTTGCTTCTGCGCCATTGGGGCCGGGTAGCCGCAGAGAGAGGCGGAGGCGCTTTGAGCGCTCTGAGGCGGGCAAGGGCGACTCGGGACGTGTACTCGGCTGGTCGGTGATAGAGAGGGAACGGAAGTAAGGCAGTACTGAGGGAGAGGAGAGGACCGAAGTGAGGGAGAACGAGCCGTAGGGCTTGAGCATATTCTCAGTGATATCAGCGAATTCTGTGGGGCATGAGCTGCGAAAGTATACCGTGTAATGAAGGGACAAACCAGACATGACCGTCAAAGCTGGAGGTAGACTCGAATGTTCCGAAGTCTTTGTGAACGTCTAGGAAGTGCAGAATGAAGCCTTAATGCCCATGCAGACAAAGCTTCATGGAACTCACAAGATCCCAGCGTTCATTCCGGATAGTCCTCATTTCGTCCTTTGCAACAACAGCCCATACGCATTCAGGGACATTCGAGGTGTCCTTGAACGTAAAGTCTAGTTCGAGCTCATCGCAAACGCGGTAGTCCAAATCGATCAGGCCTCGCCCGACTTGGAAAGCATACTGAAAGAGATCATGTCGGGGACGCAAGGCGAAGACAGTGTGCAAGGAGGCGACAGCACGCCGGCCGGTCGAGAAGTTGAAGAAGTCCGTATTCCCATCTGCAAATATAGCGTATGTGTAGGGCATGGCCAAGGAAACGGTAAAGGCTCGGGCGTACCTTGCGTCAGACTTCCTTTATGATACGGCTTAGAGAACTGGGCATCGTATATAGGTTTGTGCGCATTGAACCTATTGTATCATGTCTGAATGCCAGTCTCCCCGCAGACAGTGCCTCGCTACACACCAGGTCTTGACCTTCCTCTCGTTCGCCTTCTTGCCAATGAAGTACATCGCCAAGTACAAACCAACCGCGAGGAGGAAGAAGATCTCATTCTTGAAGACTGGGCAGCAGAACAAGATAACGATCAGACACGCATAGTCAACTTTTTACGATTTTGAACATACTCACGAGCAGGCCGGAAAGTGATGAATTTGTACCGGAACTCAAGTCCATCATACTCAGCGGAGATGTTCGGCGGGGGCGGAGTCAGTGCGCGGAGGAGGCGGGTCGCCATCTGGTCTTCTGGACGAGTACACGCGTCGGTGGCGGTAAAGATGCGGGAGGCCAGGAGCTCGCTGCTGTCCGCCAGCGCCAGCAGGGTCGGTGCTGGATTGACGGGACCAGGCACACGCCCACGTGACGCTAATCGCGCCCTGGGCGGAGATTTGCCTAACTTGGCAGGACGGCGCGAAGGCATCCCGACAATTCAAACGAGGCTCTCCGGTCCTATACTGCCGCATAATGCGCGTCTGCTGCGCCCCGCCTCAAGCACATACACGTGCGTAGGGGCCCACTGGAGGAAGGCAGGAATCTGTGAGTTCTAGGGTTTTGACAACGACTACAACTCATTGATGCACTGACTCTGGTTAGCATAGCTGAGATACGACTCACCATGGCTTCCAGGGAGTACAGGCTGGCTGGGCCCGCGACGGGACATGCGGGGGTACGTCCACTTCGAGCACTTCTATTCCATGCGGACTTTATCAACTTAATTTGGCAGGATGGAGATGCAGCGCGTTCCCCGCCTACGAACTACGGTGCGCTCGTGGTTCAGACGCTGTCCAGCATGACAAGGGGATCAGGATCGATAAATCAGATGGAACTGCGGCGCTGTTTTGGGCTATCGTCCTCATATCTAATTACGGACATGACTATGGACCCCGATAATGGTCACTCGACATGGCTGGCTGGTTTCCGAAATCTAGTGGAAGTGGTCGTGGCATTACACGGTCGGGGAGAGCTGGAGCCGGAAACAGTGAGCGCAGCCAGCAAGGCGTGTTCGGAGTGCTGGTCCGCCGCCCAGTCGTGGAGGGAGATGAACGAATGCCAGGACGGGGTGAAGCAAGCGGCGCTGCGCTTGAAAGGACTGCTCGATGCAAATGGGAAAACATACCGGGGGATGCCCATCTACGTGCCTACCTAAATGACCGGCTTAGTAGCGGATGTGTGTGGACATAGACTACGGCACATTGCTATTCACAACCTGTATAGATTACTATAGCATATGCAGCTCATTCAATTCCGCGATACGGCATCGCTGCTTGGATGCACTCGATCATCTTCCTGGGTCCAGTTCATTTCGCGCGCGATCGCGCCTGCTCCTTTCCCACGGCGGAGGCCTAAGCACGTGGATTTTCACATGACGTAATGCCTCCTTCGCGTTCAGGCCGGGGTGTCGCGGCGCGCGTTCGTCTCTGAGCAGCTGCCGTTGACGCTCTCTTCGCCATCGCCGATCACGTCTGCGTGCTCGCCGTGCTCTGCCTCTTGCTCGTTGTCAGGCTCGATGCCGAGCCCTCCCTCTGTCCGGCCTGCTTGTCCTACGCGCGAGGTCCCTCAGCCTCCCCGCCATCCCGACTCATGTCCCAGCTCTCCTGAATCAGACGCTCAGGTATTCGCTACCCCTCGCTCATCTCATTCACCTCCATCCTCCTCGCCAATCTCGGCGGCTACACCAGAAGATACACCGTCCAACGAAGCCCAGCCTGATGTGACACTGACCGCCATTCGTGCTCACTACCTGAAGAAGCAGCTGATCACGCTCGAGTTCCAGCGCGAGCTGGATGCGCTGATATCCTGTCCTGCAAACAACATCTCACCCTTGTCCTACATCGGCGCACCGTTTACACCGTTGCCCAAGGATGCTCCCCCACTGGAGTTGCCCTTCATCCGATTCTTCTTCCGCAAGTTCGTCCTTTCCTTTCCTTTCCTGGCCGCAGCACCCCGCGATTTCTTCCCTGAGAAGCTCCAACCATTCATCACGTCCATACTATCCCGCAACTTCTCCCAGACATCTGTGCTTGATGACGATCCACAGAATTCGGAGGAAGTCGCCCGCCACCGCTTGTTAGCTAAGATCGAGCGGAACCTTGGGATGCTACTCACCAGTGCTACAAAGCTGATCGAGAAGGAGGACGTTGTGCGGCTCACCCAAAGGGACCTTGATCGCCTTGAATTGGTTGCAAGGAAACGCGCAGCGAGAGAGAAGCATTCAAAAGACAGATTCGAGGTAAACGTTGTATGTGTCCGGACTGTCAATGAGAAGGGCAGGGTTAGGAGTCGAGTGCATGAGGTACGTGAACCGCAACATCCTTAAGACGCCTGGGCTTAGCGTTGCGCAGGAATTCATAATCCGCACACGGCGTTCTGGTCAGCGAGATATATTTGTTTCGCGGCGATATGGCGATTTCAAGACGCTCGCGGCGACCCTGCGCAAAGAACACTCCGATGAGACAATCCCTCCTCTCCCTCAGAAGGATCGTTCTTTTGTGAATTTGAATGTCTCTGCAACGTCGGCATCTCTCTCATCCCCTATGGCCAGCCCAACCTACGCCACTTCCAATCCTTATGTTCCTTCCCCTCTTTCTTCCTCATCTTCTTCTACTGGTTACGCCAACAGTCAATCCGTACAGAATGTCACACCAAATTACGCTCAACATGGACGCGCACATTCGAAGTCGTCTCGTCACGCGGGAATGCCTGGAATGTATGACGTCGATCGCAACTCCAGCAATGGTAGCATAGACTCGTTCAACACGCCACCCATGAGTCCCGCTGCCTCACACACCAGTGGCGGGCTGTCCCAGCAGGCATCGCGTCTTGCGCGCGAGAAGAATCGGCTGACCCTACGCTCATACCTGCACCGTCTTCTTGCATCGTCAACGCTCGCATCATCACCCGTGCTCCGCTCGTTCCTACTCTCAGGTCCCACACGACTATCTGAGGAGGAGCAGGAGGACGCACGCAGACGCGAGGAGGCGGACCGCCTGCGTGAAGACGGGCGCAAGCGCTTTGCGCGAGAGATCGCAGCAAGAGTGGACGGGCTGCGCGAAGCGGTGCGCAGCGTTAAGGGTGACCTCTTTGCTAAAGGTGAAGTATTGCATAACAATATCGGAAACAATGCTGACAATATCCTTAGACGGTCTTACGCATATATTTGCAACAATCAAGCAGACGCCGGCTATTCGTGACCTACCGCCCAACTACAAAGCAGTCATTGAATGGGCACGCATCTCGTACGCGATACAATGCGTACTTCGAGTAAACAATATTCTAATGTACGGAATAGGCTGGCTTCCACAGTCTTCCAGAATTTCGTCGCGGCGGACAACGCATCTGAGGCCTTCGCGAATTTGAAGCGGATACATGGGCTCATGCCGTACTTCATGCTGAAGACAGTGCTCAAAATCAGCAATCCTGTGGGCATGATACGTGGTATTTAGCATCATGTTTCAGGCCAGGCGTGGTACTTAGGATAGCATCATAGGCGTTCTGGACTTATTCCTTGCGCAGCCATTTGGTGGCCGCAGTTTGTTGCAGAGGTATGCACACCAGTTCTCACGCTTTGTGTACCAGGAAATTGAGATGAAATTGCCAGGATGTTCACGGGCTCACTGATGGAAGAGGTCAAAGCACTGGAAGAAGACATCGAGGCAGTCAAAGACAAAGTCGCGGATCCGTTACTTTGCGAGAAACTGCGCCTCTTCGTATATGCGCCTCCCGAGATTCAAGTGGTGTACAAAGAAGACGCAGGTAAGCCATCTCAGTAGTCTCTCTTGTTCAGATTATTTCTAACTAATGCTACAAGCTGCGGAGAATATACATGTTCTTGTAGCGGTGCTTCGCTCGGGCGAACAGCCGACACTCTCACGCGCTCAGATGCAGCGGGTCTTGTACGCTCATCGTGCTTACAAGGAATACGTCAAGTACACGGAAAGTTTGTCAGACTCTGACGATGATGAGGGTCCTCCAGACGAGGAGGCGTGGTTATTTGAAGATCTGAGCATCCTGGCCAAGCTATATGCGCGCCTCAGAGATCGTCAACAACTGATTGAGCTGATATTCGAGGTATGGTCCCCTCCTGGGCAACCGTGTTGACGGCCAGATTTTGAGATATTGCTTCTAGGGTAATACCGCAGACCTGCTAAAGGATGTGATAACCATCTTTTATGCCCCTTTGGCACAGGTGTACAGGGCTGCGAGTATCTCGGAGTCTCTGGGTGACTTGCAGAATTTCATAAATGACCTCGTCCGAACGGTTGAACAGAGCGAGGAATGTACGTGCAGGAATTATTTATATACAGACGGAGCTAACTGTATCATAGTGAGCCAGTCTGATCCGGCTAGAACAGTGCAAATCTTCATCGACCTCATTCAGCGACACGAACAAGCGTTCTACAGTTTCGTGCACAAGGTACATTCCAAGGGGGAGGGTCTCTTCACCAACCTCATGCAGTGGATTGAGCTATTCCTAACCCTTATGCGTGAGGGCCTTGGCCAACCAGTCAGCCTCGAGTTTCTTCTCCCACATACAGGACAGGAGCGGGCGGACATCATGCGTGAGGTCGACGAGATCGCACTATACCATTACAAGCTGAAGATCGCGTACGAAGCGAAGGTGCGAAAGCGGTTCGGCCGCACGCAGGGAATGAACGATGCAGACGCGGAGGACGAGATGACTGCTCAGCTTGTCAGCGGTGTCGTACGTGACATCAGCTTCGGGGAGCTCGTCGAGGGCAATGCAGACGATCTTGCCGCAGAGGAGGACGAAGACGAGGACAGCTCGAGCGAGGAGGAAACGTCTGGGTCTGGGTCTGGGTCCGACATCAGCCACGATAGTGATGACTCGGAGTCAGACGAGAGCGATGACGACAGCGGCAACGATGGTGGGAGCACGGAGCGAGCGACCACACCGCACGGCGCGATATCTCATGTTGTGCGCGAGCACACGATCGGGCATTCCGCACGATCTGGGCGGGCACCCAACGAGCAGTCGCTGGATATACCTTCCAAACGCCCTCCTTTACCACCGCTTCGGACTTCTCGATCGATGGCATTCCCGGAGGCCAGCTCGTCTTCCACTGGTAGACCGTCGCCTACATCTGCTCAGGCGAAGCGACCACAAGAGCGGAGGTCAACACCACCTTCGCCTCGCAAGAGGAACGCAAACGCCCCGAAACCTCCAGAGCTCAAGCACATTCCTCAACTTCTTCCGCTGTTCATAGAGATCGTACGCTTCCATGTATCTGATAATGTCTTTGGCCACTCAATATTTGCACCAGATGAGGCCATCGCTCCGAACACAATGATGCGCAAGATCAGTGACAATCTCATACCCCACGATAGCCATGACTAGACCAGCTGATGGACTGTATTTGTAAGGGCAAGCATATGGTGGTATATGCACTGTAATGCATGGATCATGTATCAATACTGCTCGATATAATGACTGGTTCTGATGCGAGATACGGATATGCTCGGATATGCTCCAGGCGAATTGGCAGTGAAATCTCGGAAGGGTGTGAAAGATCCATTGTACACTGCGAAGTCCAGACCATATACTACAGAAATCAATGCGAGCCTGCGCGATGACGGACCAACAGAACCAGAAGATGAATCCCAACGCTGTGAACGACTAGAATCCTTGTGAAGAGACTGTGAACCGCTTGAATGTGTATCTGAACGTGCCAAAGTCCAATCAGTATGCGTCGGATGAATAAATACAACAGATACCTACCCCAGGAAAGCGAGATCTTTGTTTGCAGCCGTAGAATCAGCACCGACGGGCTCTTCAGGTACTTGCTCAAGCTCATCAGTGGGGAAGTACGACGTGTCTGTCATCGACCGCAAGCGAGGAACGAAGGGCGCCTCAATGTTTCGTATGGCAGTCCAGTTCACCCCATAGAAGAATGGATGGTGCTTGATCTGCTCGACGGTCAGCCGCCGATCAGGAGAGGTGATCAGTCTGCAGGGGGAAGCAAGTCAGCCAACGTGTATGGGCTATCGTGGCATGAAACGTACCGCCGAATCAGGTCTTCCGCCTCACGGCTGAGGTGGACATCATCCGGGAAAGCGAGGTAGTCATACCACCGAATGATCTTGTTGTATGTCTCATGGGTTGTCTCCGAGCAGAATGGCGGATAGCCGACGAGACATTCGAACATGATGGCACCGAGCGACCACCAGTCGCACTCACTTCCGTAGCCCTTTTGCAGGAAAATCTCGGGAGCGATGTAGTCCGGCGTGCCGACCGTCGAATACGCCTGCAAGCCATCAAGTGTCAGTCTCAGAGAAAAGTAGCGAGCTTGACAGATCCGAAACGTACGAGCTTCCGCCGGTTCGCTTTCCATGTTGCAATTTGATCTTTGCTTGACATCGTGAGGTGGATCGCGTTGACCATGACACTGTTCCGCGCGGCTGTAGTAGGAGATGTAACGCCATTGGCAGACTCCAGCAATCGTTGGTAGTAGCTGGAATCATGTTGTTTGTGGAAGCCAGTCGACAGACCAAAATCGGACAGCTTGATGTGGCCGTCCTTGTCGATGAGGATGTTATCCGGTTTGATATCACTGGACCAAAATTCTCGGTAAATGGACCAGAGAAAAGGTGGGGAGACTCACCGGTGGATGAAACCAAGCTGATGAACAGCCTCAATGGCAAGCACACACTGCGCAATGTAGAAACGCGTCACATCCTCGGAAAAGGTGTCGTACTTGATCAACATTGTCATGAGATCGCCTCCAGGCAAAAACTCCATGATCAAATATAGATACGCCGCATCCTGGAACGAATAATACAGCTGCACAACCCATGGCGAGTTGGATTCCGCCAGGACATCGCGCTCTGCGCGAACGTGCGCGAGCTAAGATTCAGATGAGACGCCGTTTACGAGATGGTCGGGCTGGTGTTACATACTTGATCTTTCTTCAACATCTCGTCTTTCTTGAGCGTCTTCATGGCATAAATCTTGCCCGTGTCGACCTTCTGTACGACGCGCACCTACACAGATGCGCTCGTTCAGCAGTCTAGATATGCATGGATGACGACATGCAACATGCCTCTCCGAATGCGCCCTTCCCGATGACCTTCACTGTCCGGAAGTCGTCCAGCCCCAGCTTCGTCCTCCGCAGTCTCAGGAAGGAAGATTCACGCTTCCCAAGCTGTTGTAGTTGTCGCTGCTTGCGCTCATCGGACATGGTAGTGTCAGCAGCGAGCTTCCGTTCGAGTTCTACGCGTCTTCGACAACCTCAGTTTGCAGCTCGATGCTCTGGGGTCCCTGCATACCTGGAGTTGCGCTCAATGGCAGCATCTACGGCAACCTTGTAGAAGTGCTCGAGCTTGAGCTGGGCACCTTTCGCGCGTGGTACAGCATCGTCAGAGAAGCCCGCTGTTGTTCGGTCAAAGTAGACATAGTCAGGCTTGTTAGAGTTGGAAGACTGGGCACTGTTCACGCTGGAGGAGGACTGGGAGGAGGACATGGATGGGCGTGAAGAAAGTTGTGAGTTGGAAGACGTTGCCATCTTCGCAGATGTAGTTTCCGGAGACTGTTTGGCTAGCCGAGCGTATGGAATCGATGCCTCCGAGAGCTGATCTCCTCCGCTACCATTTTCCGGCTAGGCACGTGATCCTCCCCTACAGCCGGAAGCAATAGTCGAGACTCGTCACTACCGCGTACCTGTTACCCGGTGAACGGCAGCCAAAGAAACCACTGTGAGGGAGTAGTAATGCGACAACAAATTCCAACGAATACAGCTCCAATGACAGGTACATTCAGCTCGTACATTAAGCAAAGTCCTTCCTCTCTGGGTGCCCTCCTACCATGTATGACCATTGTTGGGATGTCCGTAATATTGTGTCTGGATATTGGTGTTTGGCAGTGGACGGGCGAGCGATGCGCGTTGCGCTGCGGAATATGAATTCATCGACGGTGCTGGAGACGGAGACCTGTATCCATGCATCTGGGGATATTGTCCCTCATCTAGATACTGTTGTGGGTTTGGAGTAGAATAAGATGCCTGAGGATAATGTAAGGGCGGGTGGTTTACGCTAGCCTTGCCATCAATACGTGTCTATACCTTCGAATGAAATGAAACTTACGAAGTAGCGTGGTTGGGCACTAAGGGTCCGGGCCGTGTACCAGCATTGTTTGTCAGGAGAGTAGCAGATATAGCAGAACTGCAAAGGCAATCGCATCTCAAGACTATCACAAAAATTGAGACGAACGAACTTGTAGAATGCAGCGGGATCTACTCTTGGTGGGGCGCGCTGTTCGTCAGGTGTAGGAACCATTGGTTTCTTGCCATATGCTGACTGGGGATTGAACCTCAACAGGGGCGCCGCGGCGCCAGCACCCGACGCGTATGTTGTGGCAGGGCGTTTGTTCTGACTCATGGGAGATCGTCTGGGAGGTAGAGATTGGTGATTATGTGGTGTAAACGAGGACGTCGGCGCGCCATAAATGGAGTGGGGAGGCATAGGCAGATCTCGTGCGAGATGAGACTGGAAGGGGGATCGACTCGACCCAGTATCAAAGCTCTGAGGCAGCATCGTCGGCGATTGCAACGGAGAAGGAGGTGCAGAGTCGTCACCCGGTCGGTATGTCAGGACTATGCCTTCGTACGGCGGCCCATCGAGCGACGGGCCTACGGGAGTGAACTCTGGCGGAGGCGTTGATTCGCGACTGCAAGGATCAGAAACCTCGGGAAGATCAGGCTGTGGGTACCGAGGAGTGTTCGGGGCGTGTGCCGGAGGCTCGGGCTCGCGGGATGAACCTGAAGAGCTTCTGTCTAACTGGGCTTCTGTATACCAGCTTGGGTGCTCCTTCTGTGGAGGAGCTGCAGTGGACTTCTTCGTGATGCGCAGAGGCCGGATAGCAGATGATGAGGCTCCGTCGTCGAGAGGCTGAGGTGCGACTTTCTCCAGTGGATATGCTGCCTGACGACTCAATGGCCCATCCACGAGGGAGAGCTCACTCGCCCGCACAGCTGCCTCGAAGGTAGCATCGTCCCAGACCTCAAATCCCTCCAAATCAACTTCAGGTGGTTGTGGCTCTGATGCGCTTGTCTCTAGAAGATGAGAAGTTTTCTGGTCAAATTCATGCTGCGAGATCTCATATGCCGGTGGAGGCGGTGAATCGGGGGTATCGAACGAATGAAGGTCAGACATTCAGAGGGCCAGTGAGTATGGGCTTTGGGGTATGGAGGCAAGGAGGTGGGTTATAATGTTCAGCTGACAGGCACTAGGCAGACGGCTCCAGGGCTGCCAAGGTACAGCATGTAAAGCGCCTAGTTTCCGTACGTGATGCGAGTGCATAGCCTCCTGCTCTACCTTTGACAAGGTCCATTCCCTGCACTTGGCTCAAAGTAGAGGTATAGCCAAGTGGAAATGAATTCAAAGCGTTCAAACAAGACTAGCAGGATGCCATGCAATTGCTAAGAGCAGCAGTTGTGGAGTCAACGCGACCAGCGAATCCGGCGCTTCTGCACTAGCGCCGAGTCGCCTTCCACAACGAATCCTGTTACACCGCCCTCTAAGCATATACAAGAAACCACCATTAATGCATTCCATAGCACGCGCCCCTCACACCATCTACACGAAGTCGATGCCCGGTCACCGCGACCTCTTAGGCGATGCTGCATATACTTCGCCTGAAGGACCGCATCACACTTCGATCCCTTCCAAATTTGTTCCCTGTACAAACACGTTCAGATTGCTGTCATAAGTGAAGACGCTAGTCCGGGCCTTACCAATCTTGGGAGGCGGAGATAGACATCGGTGCCTGGACACAGAGTTAGATTTTCAAGCCCATTAAATCGCTAACGGGCGAACCATATCCATCTAGGCTGACCAGCTCCAAAGAGCCACCAAAATACCTGCAGGACAGAGAGGTAGTTAGCTACTCAGTGTTGCTCAGATGGATGTTCTTACGTCGCAAAGATATTGCTCATTGGAAGGCCGATTCCGATTCTTGGGTGCGGCATAACACCAGCCTCCTGCTCAGGGTCCGCGTAACCCGTTCCGCTTTGCAAAAGCTTCAACTGTTCATCGACTGTTGCAGTCATACCGCGACTACTCGTGCTGATGGTCCGGAGTGCGCCAAGGCGAGCATCGTGGAGACGAGTGGCATTACGGATGTGAGAGAACGAGAACAAGTCGGAAGGCGACTGTATCTCAGGTGACAGCAGTCCCCCACCTGCGCCACTAAATACGCGCCATGCACGATGATTACACAGACATACCTTGATCGGAGATGCGTATACAAATGTCGTTTTCACCTGACACAACGGTAGCGCATATCGGGGGAAGTGCGCTGGCATCAGGATGCCTCAAGCGAGTCGCTCTGAAAGACTGGTCACAATCAACCGGAGAACCCACGACAGAGCAAATATTAAACTCACGTTCTTAAGCAGCTCAAATATGATATATCTGTTTGACCAGCTATGAGCCGTGAAGGCGTAGGTAGCAAATATTCACTTACTCAAGGTGCTCTCGTATATAAGCAAACCTCGTATCCAGATGGCCGTCGATGACGACCTCTGACCATGCTGCCTCCGATGTGGCACTTTGGATAGCATCCCGGTCGATATCAAGCGGCCTTTTGCGCAAGAACCTCGCACACTTTTCGATGCTATCTTTCACACAGAGATGGGTGTAGATGATACCGACGTTGTCTTTGGGGGAGGTATCACCGTCCCTTTCCAGAGCGACTATCTTAGAGAGGGCAATGTGGTGTTCCGCAAGAACTCGTCTTGATATACGCGAAACGAGCATCCGACGCATGAATGAGTCTAGGCGGTCTGGAGCGAGATATGGTGATGCAAGCGAGAGACCGAGAGATAGATTCGGTATAGCTGCCTTACTACCAATCGTGCATGAGCGGATGCGATTTCAGAAAATAGCATTCTTACTGCTCATCCAATATCCCACGCAAGAATACGCAGAACGCATCGTTATCGGCGACGGTGTTGATCTCGGGGTGCCGCCGAAATCTTGAATTCGTCAATATCAAGAGTGTAGTACGAATAAAACCTGCCGAACTTGTCAAAAGCAGACCAGTACAACTGATGCGCATCAGACGGGGACCCCTGCTCCGAATGCACGATTAATTCACCTCATAAACCTTTGTGACGCCTTCTTGATTCATGACAACGTAGGGGAGAGCTTGCATATCTCGCAACCTATGAGCTATCCGTACTGGAAGCTCAGTTCGCACATAGTTCGCACTCTGAAGTGAGGTTAGCTTGGACCACCACAGCGAACTGGAGGGCCCATGCCTTAATTAGGCGCTCTTCATTCATGTTTCGGCCAAAGAACACCTGAGCAAAGACTCAAGCACCGTACACCCATTCATCGATGGGACACCCATACCAGTTGCCTGAGTGTCAATCGTTGTGCTTGCTTGGCTGCATAGAGTTCCAGTTGTCTGTTCTGGTAGAAATGGACAGCAGTCGAGATCCCGCGGCGGGGACTAGTGGCAAGCCAGCCATGTCCCGCCCCCCCAGAGATCGACCCGCGGCACCATCGACATTGCCATGACATTATGCTTGCAGCTGCCTTAGGAACGAGGCGAAGTAAAGGGAGACATGGGGTCCGAGGCAGAATGAGCCAGCTGCCGAGTCATTCGTGCGCGTACGTACAAGTCAAGAGGTGTATTGATTAGGTAAGCATTACAACAAGTAGCGTGTACAACCTTGCTCTGCCCCCGAGGCAGCTGCACAGGAAGGATATCGTGGCAATGCAGTCAAAGAATGCCCTCGGACTTCAAGGCACCCATAATCAGGAAAGCGGAACGCTTATCCCTGTCTATACCAGTCCAATCTCCTCTCTTAGACGCGGGCGAGTCTCCTTCCGAGACATAGATATCATCTTCGTCGACAGGAGGCTTGTTCCTCTCGACTTCCGCTTGTTCTTCCTCCTCCTCGCGATCCCACAGCACTTCTTCCCATTGGGAGTCACTGATAGTAACTGCAACCGTCTTCGCGTCTGGGACATTTGGCAGCACCGAGAGCAAGAGATTGGATAAGAGCTCTGATGTGCCATCAGCGGTCTGCGTATGCATGACTGGTAGTGGCAGGTATTCCGCCTAAGGCCATCAGCGTCGAATTGATGCTGCAGAGATGTACACGAAACTAACCTCAAGCAACATACCCTTCACGGCGCCTCCCGCGAGGATGACGTTGCCTGCGCGAACTAGCCAGTCTTGACCAATCGCATAAATATGACCGTCGATGACGAGCTGCTGTCCCGTTGTGGCGGCTTTCTGGCCGGCAGCGGGAGCAGCTGCTTGTCGTACAGACACCCATCGTGCTTTGAGTTGCGCCAGAAGCTGTTCTAGTGCACCAGGAGGGCTCAAAGTGAGGAATGTACTCCGGAAGTGTGGCGGATAAATCACAGCAGTTGGATCCGCCTCTGCCATTTGCTGCACATCGGCTTTCATGGGTGCAGCAGGATCCTCCAGGAGTACAAAGACATTTTCTGGAGCATTCAGCTTTTGCGTATACAAAGTGCCAACAGCTCCACACATACTCACCATTCATTGTGAGCGTACACATGGAACGTTCAGCTGGCACTTGGAAGCCCGGTGTGCTGCCCAGTGTCGAGCGAAATGACTTCACGCTTAGCTGCCATTTGCCGATAAGGTGTCCCTGGAGGAGAAAGCGCTTCAAAACGAATTGCTCGGACCGCTCTCATCTAGACAAACTTGATGATTGCGGATGATATTATGCTGAACAAGATCAAGGCCAGTGGTGGGCGCATTGATCCATCTGGCAAGTCTAGTTGGAGCTTTAATGCATTGTAATCAAAGCCTGCAGCAGTAGCCGTGCGTCGTACCCAGTAAAGCCCATAGAATAGACTGCGTTCGTCCCACTGGATCAGACTCGTGAGCGTCGAAGTCAGAAAACGTGACGAGGACGCGGTGTTACTGGGTCGTGACGCGACGTGTTTCATGGGTTTGTGCCCGCTGAGCCGAGTCGCGCCGCCGGTCTTGTCCTCGTCTTCAATCATAAGTAATATTACTTGCTCTGTCTATGCCATGCCTCCTAAACGAAAGGCGGATGCTGCGGCAACCATCAATGCTATCCCAACAACTGGGAGAGTCTTACGCAGCGGCAGGTTCCTAGCGGAGCCATTGGCCACTACAGCGGCAGCTAGTCAGCCTAGAAAGCGGATACGCCGTACGAACGCCACAGCCACAACCTCCCAAGAGGAAGCAATTGAAGGTACGCGTCCTTCAACATGTAAAATCGCAATCATGCAGAAGCTCTCTCAGCTGAACCTTCTGGATCGCGAATGAACTCCAGCAAACCAAGGGTCGGACAGGTCCAGAGTCGTGATGTCACGGACAAGACACAGAACAGTCCTGCATTGCCACTCAAGGAGACGGACATCAACACTATGGACGACATGGATGAGCTGACTCTGGCGCCATCGAGAAAACGTCCGGCTCGTGCTGCCACTCCAAGTACACCACGGGTCGTCATGGATTGCGTCGAGATCGTCACACCATCCAGAGCTAGTCTCCGAATAGCTAACCACCATTCTACCGCTGCGTCTCCGCTACTCCAACAGCCGCGTATTCGTGCATCGACTCCTACGCGTTCCCCCCAGGCCCTACCCAAGTACGGACGTCGAGGCGTGTCTCCGTCAAAGAAAGCGAGACTCGCACTAGATGACGCAACGCAGCTTGAATCGAACGAAACGCCTCAAGATGGTACGGAACCTGTCTTCGGCGGGACTACTCATCTAAGGTCTAGCGTCTCCTCGCGCCGGAAAGGAAAGGCTACCTGGCGACCACTTGCTTCAGACGAAGCACTACCGCGTATACTTCCCTCAGAGCTTGAGCCATGCTTGGAGTTACAGAAACGTGCGATTCTGAAGTCCCTGCAGAATCTGCCAGACATTGACGAAAACGACGAGCACGTCTCAGCCAACGCAACTGCGTATGGACAACTCAATGACCTTCTCAAAGGAACTGTCCTACGCGGTGAAGGTAACAGTTGTCTTCTCATCGGACCACGCGGAAGTGGCAAGACACGTGTACGTCTATAATTGGCTTTGCAGGCTCTCAGCTGACATCTCCTCCCAGCTCGTCGAGAAGGCAATTGCATCCCTCCCAGAGAGGCCAATTGTTATACACTTGTCTGGGCATGCCCAACACAATGACCGCCTAGCCATACGAGAAATCGCTTGGCAGCTTGCACAACAGACTGGACATTCCTTTCTCCCGTCCGAAGGCGACAATGCGGTAGAAGAGACGCCTCCGGATCCGGAGAATCCTTTCCTCGACGAACCAGAACCAAATATTGTCCTGCCCCCTCCTGCCCACCTTTTGGCCCTGATATCCGTCATACCGACTCTTCCCCGCCCCACGATCATAGCGCTGGATGCGTTTGATCTATTCGCCGCCCATCCCCGGCAATCACTGCTGTACTGCCTGCTTGACACGGTACAGAGCTGCAGGGTCGGCACCGGAACCAAGGGTATCGCTGTAATCGGGATAACAACGCGTGTGGACACTATCAATCTGCTGGAGAAGCGGGTGAAGAGTCGTTTCTCGGGGAGAATGCTCAGAACTGCGTGTCCCGGCCGACTGCATCATTGGACTGAACTGGCTCGCGCGGCTCTGAGTGCATCCATATCACAAGACGTTCCCGAAGAGTGGCCACCACTGTGGAAGGCTGCTGTGGACAGCTTCCTGCATGATGCAACTGTCATGGAGAATTTCAAAGAGACATTCTCATTGACCCGAGATGTACAAACTCTGCGTCGGATCTTGGTAGGCGTCTTATTTGAATCCCCGCCTTCCCTACTCATCTTGTCTCTAGACAACAGTCGCCACTAATCTGACAGCGGCATCTCCTTATCCTTCTGCTGTGAAGCTCGCGGCATCCACCGGTATCCAGCGATGTCCTCCTCGTTTCTCCTTCCTCGCCAGTGAGTGCAACCCCAATGATATCAGCCCCCTTGTGACACGTACGCACACGCCCAGGCTTACCATATCCGGCGATCTGCTTGTGCATTGCCGCAGTGCATTACCAGACAGCTGGGCATGACGCCTTCACCTTCGAAATGCTGCACGAGTCCTTCCGCGACCAGGTACGGACATCCCAATCAGCGCCCATTCAGATCGAAGGTGGCGGAATCGGCATGGTGCGTTGTAGCCGAGAGGTCTTATCTGGCGTGAGTCTCTGTTCTGTAACCGTCGTAGTACCCTCCAGGTCAGATGCTCACGGACGTGATTAATTCCTGGTTCCATACAGGCCTTCGAGCGACTGATCGCGCTGCGGGTTTTCACGCCTGTCGCGGCTTCATCATCCAGCACAACAAGAGAATTTGTTCTCTATCGATTGGTCCTGGATCGGAATGAAGTTAAGCGCGCAGTGGGTGTGATGGGTCAGACGAATTTGAAAAAGTGGTTCAGCAAGGCCTAGCGCGGTAATGCGGTAGCTCCTAGCAGCTTTACTTGTTTGTACGCAAAGCGATGGACACACTGTATCAATGCACTGCGATGTACTTCCGATTAGGTAATTATTGAGGACTCTTGGAGAAACCTGAGTAATTGTTAGATGCCCCTAACATGGCGTGTCATATCTTGGTAGCAGGTCCACATCTGTCCACATGCGCTCGCTTCTCAAGATCTCAAGAGTGACTCGCACCGGCACGTTATCGATGCCGGTCAGAAATGCCATCCATCAAAGACACCATACATATACATTCAAGTCCGTTCGCTGCTTCTTCACATCTGAACCGATGGTCTAGTAGTACTCGGGCTGGATGACGGCCTCCTCAAATTGCTGGTGAGCGTCGCGCTTGGCCTTCTCCTTGTCGACCCAGTCAAGACCCTTAGTCTCGACGAAGCGATCGACGAAAGCGCCAGCGACACCGGCCAGGAGCTCCTTGGCCTCGGCGTGCGAGGCAGGCTTGCCGTTCGCCTCGCAGTGCCTCTCGTAGGCTTTGGCAGCCTGCAACAAGAGTTGAATAACGCGTCGTAACTTGTCGACGCTCAAACGCTCACCTCGTAGGAAGCGGCGGCAGCGATTAACTCGTGGGAGAGCTCAGCCTTGTGAGGGGCGTTGGTCACCTATACAGCAGGGCATGGTTCATATGAAGCGCAGGAGGTCCATATGATGAGCACTAACCTGGTCGTAGGCCTGAGCCTGGTAAGAGTCGTCAGAGAACCAACCCATGATGAATGCGAGATTGAAGTGTGTGGTAGAGGTATTGAGTCGAAACTGAGGAAACCAGCTGGATGTATGCGGTCTTTTATAGGACTGACGATGCGATGCAGCTTATGTCACGCACTATAGATAGAACCGGATTCGTGCTGAGTGGGTCGGAAAGCTCACCCTCGTTTCGATCACAATCGAGGCACTGGAAATGGTAATCAATTCCACTGATGAAGTGGATACGGTTCCATCCGATACAAGACAGGTCCCGCAGTGGGCTCGGCCCGTCATGGAACAGAACCGCTGACAGTGTACCAGACCTGAGTACCCCTTCCGGATGCATCCTCCTTCCCATCCCCGAAATCTCATTTCACTGTGTTGTCCACAGGTGATGAAAGACCACCCCGAAATGCTGTACAGCATCGCCGAATGCTCCGAAGCTCAGTACAGCAATTGCGCAGCGCAATGTCACGTGTGGCGTGGTCGCTGGTAATTGTTATCCGATTCGTCGGACCCGCGCAGCACAATGGAAGAACATAGATGCTCGCAATAGCTCGCAATGCGCAGCCACTGCTCAGCGCAGGTTGGAGACAGCGATATCAGAAGCCACAGTTGTCAGTAGCATGACGTTTCGGGGAACAAAGATCCCCAGAATGCCGCGTTAGCGTCGCTCAGATCGATGGACGAGCCAGTGGCGAGCCGGGCTCCTCATCCCGCCTAAGCTGCCCCCACAACGTATGATGAGAGCTCTGCCCGAGAAATCCATTCATCCATAGTGTCAATGAGCGGTACGCCCTAGCAACCATGCACATGCTAGTGGGCTCCCTGGTGCTCATCTCCCCGAGCTCATTATACCTCCCTCGAACGTTCTAGAGTATGTCGATGGTACGTGTACTCTACTACGCACCTAGTCCCTGAAGTCTGAGGTCTGTGACACGGAGATATACTCTCCCATCTGGCGACGCCGGTGATGTGATGGTCGCAAGGAGATACCGGCGATCTGAGCGGTTGGACGCCCTGTAGTCCCCCACACGCCGTCACGCGAATGCTTGATTCACGTGCGGCGATGGATGACCAGCTACCGAACGTGCAAATGCCAAAGACTGGTGAGAATGGTGGGGATACAAGCTGCAACTCGCGAGAGTGTATGTAAGAGTCCAGGATGTGTATGGCCGAGGCGTAGACGCCAACGAGGAACCGAATGCGGAAAGGCAGACCGTCGGCGACGTCAGACCAGCATCCCCATGCGCGGCAACACGCACCCCTTAGGTCGCCAGCTTAGGCGTACTTATTGCATACCACATCCTCGCTGCATCTACTGTTTCTCGTATTAGTGGCCACGTCTCTGGAGTGCTTCCGAACACACACACACACCTTAACATATACGCCTTCGGTCTAAGGCCAGCTCCATCGCGGCTCAAGACCAGTGGCACTCCTTCTCAGTAGTCACTCGGTCCAGTTATCGCAATCCCAGTTCGATGCGTCATGGCTCCCGGTAGCACTCGTTCTGGAGCAGGCCAGAGGCCTGTCAGTCCTACGGGACTGTGCGGCGATTATATAAATGAGTCGTGAGTCCTCTCATCGCCACTCGGTGCGTATTTACATGGCGGGATTTAGGCATATCCAGGCCTTTGCGGATGCCCTGCAGTCTGAAGAGCATGCCGGGGGAGTCGAGGGCGCCGATAGTCCTACGATGCCTAACGCTGGCACATCCTCGCCGCCTGGGACTCGAATACGTAAAGTGTCCGCCATGTCCGATTTTGCTCCGATCAACCTCAAAGTCAGGAGGCAAGTCCCCAAGTGCGACACCGTAAGACAAATGTGCACTAAATACTTGGAAACACAGACGGAAACGAACGAGCGCGCCGCAGCAGAGAAGGCAGGAATGGTTATATCTCATAGTACGATGGCCACTGCTGGTGCGTTCCGGCCACTCCTGTCATGACAGGCGATCAAGTCTGACGTTGAAAACCAATCAGGGCATGATTTTTCTGTTTATCGCCGTGCAATTCAGTCTCTACGTCGTCATACGGCAGTTGGTCAATGCAAAAGAGTGGTTATCTGCATGTGAGTACACCCGCATAGAGCCTACGACTCGATCTCAACTTTGTAGGGCGAGGACGTAAAGGGGAATTACGGAAGAAGCTCCGTGCTGCAAGGACCTACGAGGTATAATGGCTCTCGCTCGATGCCAAATGCGGCATGCTCATCTGATTGGACGCAGGAATGGAAAGAAACAGCACTAGTACTCGACGAATACCTTGGGTTCAATGACTGGAAGAAGGTCGACGAAGACCCATATTATGATTGGAAACTTGTACGAAAGGTAATGCGGAGTCAGTATAACTCGTCATAGAAGACACCCTATTCTCACCACATATCTCACAGGTCCGCCACTCTCTAAAGACGCTGAGGCAAAGGAGCGACGCTCACGGCGTCCTCGGTGTGCTGGAGACCTGTGTTCGAACGAACTTCGCGGGAGTGGAGTCCTCAAGGTAAGAATATATGCGCCTAGGTTGGGTACGCTCTGACGGTTTCCACAGATTGTATAGCGAAGTAAGGCTATATGGGACAAGGTCCGCAAGGGAGTTATACTGATCGCCTTTACAGACCTTCTACGGGACAAAGGATCTCATTGAGGGTGAAGTCCTTAGCAATAGTTCAAGGGCATTGTGCTGAAGTTGCATGTCCTATTAGATTACGTCACCGAGGAGGAGAAGGCTCTACAATACATCCGTGATACCCCGGAGTTGTCTAATGAAGAGAAGAGACGGTTCTTCCGGAGTGCAAACAAGAACTTCGGCATTTCCGCATTATGTCTTTCTGGCGGCGCTTCCTTCGGATACTGTGCGTGGCGTTTCATCCAATCCCTTCGCATTATTATCATATCCGTGTTGTCACTGTCTCATTCCATCTATGCTACTTAGATCACTTCGGTGTCATCAGAGCCCTTCTGGATGAAGGCCTTCTCCCCCGGGTGGTCTCTGGAACATCCGCCGGAGGACTCATCGCTGCTCTCGTGTGCACGCGCACAGACCCTGAGCTGAAGGAACTGCTTGTTCCTGAATTGGCTAATCGCATCACCGCATGTGAGGAGCCATTCAAAGACTGGATCAAACGCTTCTGGAGGACTGGCGCTCGATTTGATAGCGTTTTGTGGGCGAGGAAGGTATGTGCCACTGTCAGTCCAGACCACATGTCCACTCATATATATGACTTGGACAGGCTTGTTTCTTCACTCGAGGTTCAACGACGTTCCGCGAAGCTTACATGAGGACTGGTCGGATTCTGAATGTATCTGTCATCCCGGCCGACAGGCATTCGTGCGTACTCTGGTGAAATAGGGTCCTGTAGGTACTAATATGTGTCCTTCAGCCCGACGAAGTTGCTCAATTATATGACGGCCCCGGACACCGTGATTTGGAGTGCCATTCTGGCATCTGCAGCTGTGCCTGGAATCCTAAACCCAGTTTGCTTGATGCAGAAGCTCAAAGACGGCTCTATTGTGCCATGGAGCTGGGGTAGCAAATTCAAAGACGGCTCTTTGAGGTACGGGCTTACTTGTGTCCTGTCATGAGTGGGACGTACTCACCTCGAATACCAGAGTCGACATTCCGGTACAAGCACTCAACATGTATTTTAATGGTAAGGAGCGGGAATATCGAATTGCGATGACCTCCACTCATCATACCTCAGTGACACATCCGATCGTTTCACAAGTCAATCCTCATGTACACCTATTCTTCTTCGCTCCTCAAGGATCGGCTGGCAAGCCAGTTGCGCACCGTAAAGGAAAGGGTTCGTGTGAAACGCCTGCGAAAAGACATGTGATCCAATATTGATGACCTAAACAGGCTGGAGAGGCAATTTCCTTCTGTCCGCTGCAGAGCAATGGTTGAAACTCGAGCTGACGAAGAACTTCAGGGTATTAGCAATTGGCGATTAATTGACTGCATACCTGTAGCTCATGTTTCTCCGCAGCTCATCCGCGACTTGGATCTACTGCCTCAAATACTCGGCCAAGACTGGTCCAGTGTTTTCCTACAGCGGTTTGATGGTGCTGTGACGTGAGTACTGATGCATACCGTCAGGGTTTTTACGCTAAATTGACGTCTTGTAGTATTTGGCCACGAACGAGAATCAGAGTAAATATTATCATTGAATGTTGAGACCATTCACCAGCTGACGCCTATCAGGACTTCTTACATATTCTCACCGACCCCGACCCTCCTGAGCTCGAGAGGATGATGCGCGTGGGCCAGCTGGTGACTTGGCCGAAGGTAAGTAGCGTATAGGAACAATTAACGCCGTTGGTCTCATTAGAACATATAGCTGCACATGATCGAGAATCGTTTCCGAATTGAGAAGCAAATTCTGCTCGGGCGGCAGGCTGTGCGCAAGTCTTCGCAGACACGAGCGCAGGATCGCGCTGCCTCTCGTTTCGAGGCTATGCCGCAGGAACGTTTGCCTACATCCGCCGCAGGCACGAAAGCGACAACTCCGTCCAATCCGTCTTTGGTGTCAGCCGTGTCCGACGGCCCCATGCCGGTTGATACCGATGTCGAGACAGCGTATATCAAGGGATCTAACGGAAGACTATCACGCACACCGTCGACAGACAAGGATGACCACGCCCATGTTGACATACGTCACACATACGCAGGACGCAGGAAGTGGACGTCTAATCTCCTCAATCCCAACGGCAAGGGAGATGTCGTGGAACAAGGCGACTTCGGAGGAGCCACTCCTGACCCGCCTCCGACGGCGACTGACCCAGAGGTCGAACGTGCTCATGTTCCCCAAGGGTGTGCCACGGAAAGCTTCCTGAAGCGTCTTCGGCGGCGAGCGTCTACGGCGGGTCTTTCTCCGTTCGCTGCACTGCGCAGGAACCGGATGGGCGCAGTCGATGGGCATAACGGTCGCGATACAGAACCTGCGTGGTCAGGCGATAGCTCCTCAGAGGATGACGATCTGCCTGCTTTCTCTCGTCGACATAGTCGACACCCGTCCGTGTTTGACTTGCGCTCAGACATGGACAGGAGATACTTGGAGGAAGATAGAGCCGATGCGGACAACTACTGATCCTTCACCATATCGTTCATTGTACATATCCCTACTGCATTCTCTCTGTGGCACATGATCTCTTGTACGCATAGTAATGATTTTGTATAGTAATTGGGATGGTCATTCGGCTGTCATCGCACCCACATTGAATATACGACTCCTATAAATTCGATATGCTTGAAGGCCTGTGGAAGTCACTTGTCATGTACTCTTGACGACTGTCGCATAAAGCAGAAGAACGGGTTACAGTGAATACTCAATAATAAAATCAGAACAGCTATAGCATGGATCAGGCCGTAGTACAACAAGCAGTTACATCATGTAGAACAGAAACGTGAACCGAGAACACAGCAACCATGAAGTTTCACCAATGCACAGCGACTCGTGAAATGAATGTCATCGGGTATGAGTGTCCGTAGGGTATTGCGGAGGAGGTGCGTCAGGATCTTCAGGGCCTGACTGAGGTGCCGACCGGTCGATCCTCTGCGCAATCAGCTTGATGATTCTATCCACATTAACAGCCCCGGACTGGCTTTCGGGAGCCTACTGCGGGTCATCGTTCGCGGCAGACACGGACGAAGACCTGGCGCCGCTAGCGACCGCGCCATTCGTGGATTCTGCTCGCCTGGTAGATGCTGCATTTGATGGCCACTGTCTCGGGACTGGCCTCGATACTGAGGCTTCTGGATCGGTCAAATCGAGTTTCCGCCCGAAACCGCTGGGACGAAGAGGCGAAGTCGAGCCCGAATCCCGATCCGGCATGAACCTTGCTTTTTCCAAGCTTAGCATAGGAGGATAAGGCGTGATATCTTCGTGAGGAAGAAGCCGCCGTCGACGACGATATCTCAGCAAGATACTATAGTAGTGTGGCGCCCAGAATAATTAGACCAATGACGGCGACAACGGGGCCCACGATCTTCCCAGCTTTGCCGGATGAGTGCAGCTCACTGGTATCGCCGGTGGCCATCTGGGAAATAGACGAGCTGTGGATTCCGCGTAAATAAATGCTAGGAGGAAGCGGTACTTGACGTACCTTGCACTGATAGTGCTCGTATCTGACGCCCATACTGTGATTGAGTTAAGCGACAGAGCCATGTCAGTAGGTCCAGTAGTTGTGACTTCGATCGAATGTGGTTGCGTCGGATCGAGGCCAATTTGGTAGAATAGTAAAGTGTCGCCGATCAGCCACATCGTGCTGACGTTGTACATCACAGGAACAGGCACATCATTCAACGTCTAATAAGTGATACTGAGTGCTACTTTTCAAAACAGCAGAAATCCCAAACGTACCACATTGTATGTCCAATGCCCCCAGTCCCTCGAGCCGTTGACGGCGATGGCCACGCCAGTGAAATTCAGTGATACGGAAGAAGCATAGGCTACTGTCTTATGAAATGGGACAGGATGGGAAGTGTTAGGAATATGACCATCGTTGTTCGGAAAGGACCAGTTTCCTGTATATACTAGCGAGCTGTTTTGGTTGTCGTATATGTAAGGAATAGGAGGTGCTACTCAATGAGTAAATCAAGTGGAAGCGCACTGAATTGTTGGGCTACTTATGATCGAGCGTCACACTAGATATTTCCGCGCGATCGAAGGCCAGCTGCTGTCCCAGAGATTGGCTTTATAGTGAGATTCACGTAATGCGTGTCTTGCTGAAGACCCTCCGCCGCGAATAGCAAGCCCTTTGTGAGAGATTGCGACGAGGGTAAATCGTCCAATATGACGTCATGATGCATCATGCAACTCGCGTTGCCATAGAGGTAGATTACAGACCCTGCACCAGGTTCAACGGCTATTCTAAACAGAATGGCCGGGACTCACGTTGAAACTGCAAGCTGAAACTAGCTCCTGGTCGAGAGGTGATGTGGAAAGAGTCGCCAACGGCGGCTTCCACACCCGATGAAGCAAATCCACTGCCCGTATACCAAGGCAGCCATCCGTTTTGTGTGAAATTGTCGAGTCCGGCGTCGCCTGTTATCATGCCATATCAACGTGATAAATCAATCTAATCGGACATATTTCGCTGCTCACCATAAGGCTCGAAGACGAACAACGGGCTGGAATCATCGATAGTATAATTCCAGAACTCCTGGGACATGATGATCAGCTTCGATGGGGATGGTCGACCCTCGTTTTGCTGCAATGCACAGGCTATATCACTACTCCACGCGCGGATATCACGGTATGGCAAGTGCTCGGATCGCAACTCATCACCGAGAGAGCTTGCGTCCCTGAGGCTGATAGAAATTTGATCTAAGAAGATCATATCACTTTGCAATGCAATGCCTGGTCTGCGGGAATCCGACCTTCTGCTGGAGTTGAGCACGCGTGAGACCGTCAAACCAAGCGCTGAGAGGCCAGACGATTCAATGTATTGATGTGAATTAGGAGGAGGAAATGCATCAGCGGGTGGGTAGAGATCAGACCCCTGTATAATTCGTGCTGGCAGAAGTAACCTGACGCAATGCCGCAAACGTTGTCTTAACAACAGTAGAAGTCATAAGATTTTATTCTATGTATCGGCAGATATACAGTGTACTTTAAACGCGGCGGATTGCGCGCTGGATGCTATTCTGTTGCATCTAGCATCGCAGTAGCCAGATCACATCGTGTTCTTCCTTTCCAGCAGTGATGTTTATGGGTTGATACCGTCGGGTCTCGTCCACACATCCCCAGGGCATAGTTAACACTGAGGCGGCTATATGTCTCAAGAGGGCTCGCCAAACTGGCGGGCGATGAAAGGGAAACCGCAGCAGTAACTGAAGTCTGAGGTTGTCATTTCGTGATCGCGGCCACCAGGGAAGATGTCGACAAAGAGGTGCTTGAGATTAAAGGTGAAGTCAACAAGGGTGCATCAGTTTCACTACTTTCAGATGATACACCAGATCGAAAAAACAATTGAGATGAGAGTGAGAGGAGCTTTCGACTCAGGAGGGTCACACGTGCTTGGACGCGTTTGTTTCGGTCATGCAGATTACGTTATGCCAATATGCGGAGGCAACATTAATGATACGCGTGTGGCGGACGCGGTGCGGTTGTCCGCAGCTCACTCACTCGTACAGACGACTTGCAAGTACTTGTCCTGGAGCCTTCTGTGCACGCATATCAAGGCATACTTCAGCACGCAGTTCACTGTTTTGAAGTTTCATGGAGTTTGATGACGACTCAGATGGGCACTCGCCCTCGGAACCTCTTCCCGATCCTGAGCCTACCGCCTCCTTCATGCCCTCTGCCCCTCCGGATCGTACGGCGGTAGCGGCTGCCATCGAGCGCAGACTTCAGCGGGAGCGTGCGGAAGCTGTGGAGACAGGACAACTAGCCTTTGATGATAATCATGAGAAACGACAACAGTTCCGACGGATGATTGACCCAGACATCCTGCGTCCAAACGCAAGAGAGCTAGCTCTTGAGGCGCTCGCTGTAAAGTCCAGTCTGTGTTTCTGGCGGGACTTTCTCTCATGATATGTCATAGATACTGCTCACTCTGGCTGAGAATATCTTGAACCATCCCGCCGAGGAGAAGTACTACAAATTCAAACCAACAAACGCCAGAATCAAACGTCTTCTGGTTGATCCCAAGGGAACTTTGGAGTATGCTGTTGCTGTTAGTAAACCACCATTGCTCGTTGCTGAACCTTCGCTGAAGGTAATTCTTCGCACAGCTCGGATTCCGCCCTGAGGCAAGCGGTTATCATGTAAGAGCCACGGTGGACTGATCTCGGAGGCTGTGCAGGTCGAAAATTTCCAGCCGTTCTACAAGTTTAACAAACGGCACATGTCCGACCTACGCATAGGTGCAGCAATACTCAAGGAGGCACTCGATCGCGAGATGTCCAAAGAGGAACGCATGGTGCGTGCGAAGAGAGGAGAGAAGGCAGCAGCTGAGGCTGCCAAACTGAAGGCACGATATTGCATTCCGCGCTATCAGATGCATACCTAACTAGATCACTCACTGAACAGGTCAAGCAAGCTTTCATCGACGACCGGAAGTCTAAAGCGGCGCTCGATCAGAGGGAAAGACAGGCACGAGCAGCAGCAGCCAGCAGACGTGCGAACACGGCGAGCCCGGATTCCACACCGGTCACCCCTATCCGAGCAATGCCTGGGTCCGGGCATACACTCCGTGACGAACCCGACATTCCATCGAGTCCTATTTGAAACTTTAGTGCGCCCACTTTGCAGCGAAAGTGAAGCGATTTGAGCCAATCACGCAATCGTGATTGGTGGTTTGTGAGGATGGATGCTGTTCAAGTATGTATGATAACAGCCATACATATCTATCATCCCATATTGTGTCTGGATTACTCCAGCGTGAGGGCGATCGAATATCCACTATGGTCAGACATGATGCTCAAACGCAGGCTTGAGTTATTGTCCAAGATCCTCCTCGTCTATAGATACACCGACAATTCCAAGATATTCAATCCTATGTTCAACGACGACTCACAGTGCCACTCCTCGCACGTGACACAGGTGCAGCCGCAGGTCGCGGCGGGGGTGCAGGGAATGCCTCCAAGCTCGACATTGTGATTTGCAGCGGCTCGGACGTTGCTACGTTTGCGAACAATCAGTACTGCTGCAGGCACCATCAACTGATCCTGAGGACTTACTCGGGATGCTACCCGGCCGTCCCCCGTCGACACTCAGGCTACTGCGCTTTGGAGGCAGCACGGGCCGTGTCCTCGGCAGAGACAGTGTGTTCGAGCGGGAGACGCCCGCTCCGAGAGGTTTGGGAGGAGGGGGCGGTGCTTGTCGTACGATTGTGCGTGTGGGAAGTGACTGCGGCACGGTAGGAAGAGGCCTGCTTGTTGGCGGGCGGGCTACGGGTTCTACCGGGGACTCGGGTTCTGTCAAAGTTGCCATCGGGGCAAAGGAAGCGGGCAATCTCGCCAACGCAGGTGGAAGCCGGCCGGCCATACTCACGGGCCTCTGAGGAAAGCCACGTGTGGCCGCAGGAGACGACGGCAATCCGAATCCTGAGCTGAGAGACAGCCTTTTTTCAGGAACTGCAGGTGATGGGCGTGGGCGTGCTACGCTCATTGGAAGCGGAGGCATCGGAGGTGCGGGCGGCCGTGAGCTCACGGTACCTGACCTTCCACGCGAGCGAGGGAGTGGTCCAGGTGCAGTCGGCGCAGCTGGCGTTGCCGGACGTTGTGCAACATCGCGGAGAGATACCCGGGTAGTATCCTCAGCGAGGACTTCAAGATAGACCTCTTCGTGCGTCTTCCTCCCGGCTCTCCGTTGCGCTAGGGATGACGTAGAGATCGGGAGGGCCACCTGCTCAGCGGAGACTTGCTGGTGAAGCTCGTCATGTGTCTTCCTCCTAGGCCTGCGTTGCCCATCGCGTTCAGTGCCGCTCCAAACCGCAGGATAGATGTCTAAGAAAGGATACACCGACGGATCTGCAGTGATTCAATCAGAGCCGTATCAGAAAGAATCTCGTAGAAGACACACATATCTCGAACTGAGGGTAGCAGATACCGATGCTAGCAGAGCACCCATTTGGCACCGGTGCTCGCAGAACCGCCACTTCCGGGTAAACTGTAAGGAACGGGTAAACAGGAGGATCTGCGTATTATGTCAATGATGGCTTTGGGCGAACAGATTTTGTGCTTGCTTACAAGGGTAAACGATCGGATATATTCCAGTCAACGTCACCGTGGCGCTGGACGAAACAAACGGTCGAGACGATGTCTGGATCGAAGCGGAACTCTTCGACACATGAGAGGTTGAAGGCCCAGAAGCCGGATAGATCTCCTCTAGATTGCTCGGATAGACAGACGGATCTGCGCCGCCCCGATTAGATGACTTCTCTGGAATGACGCAGCAATGCTCACAAAGCTTGAAAGCCGGGTAATGAGCAGGAAGCGCGGTGGGTTGCTCGCTCGGATACTGCTTGGACATGCTAGTCTCTATATGCTCCACAGAGGGATAGATCGAGCTCAGGCTCCAAGGATATCCTGCTGGATCTAATCCCACGTTTTCATCAGCAATGCGCCCCATCATGAGCGATTTCCCCACGTACAAATATCAAAGATTGGATACTGGACGAAAGAACAGATGTCATTACTTTTGCTCTCTGCTGGAGATATGAGCATGAGATCACCCTGCGACGTCGCAGGATAAATCTCCTCTAGGCTGTGCGGGTAAACAGGGGAGTCTGCAACACAACACAATCAGCTTCCACAGAAGGTGAGTAGCCGAGCTGACGAACACAGGTGGAGGGTAGGATAACCTTTGGGTAGCTTGATAGGAATGATTAAGGCCGAGCCCTGCGTCCGCGCCTTCTCCTGGCCTCTTGACCAGATGCGGGGCTGCTGTGCAGAAGAGACACGGTTGGGGGTGATGCTAGGGTAGATGGTGAATAAATTATAGGGATATACTGCAGAATCTGCACACAAATAGTTCAGTACTGAAATAGAAACGGAGCAGGCTGTCCACGTACAAATATCCAAGCACGGGTAGTGCGAAGGAAGATGGACAACGACCACGCCCTGCGTGGTCTCACTATGCTCCGCACGCACGATTGGATCATATATGTTCCCAAGATTGTACGGGTACATCGGTGGATCTGTGATTATTGTCAGAAAATGTGAATATCTGTATCAGGGGTAGGTACACTGACACGGACGAATAAGGGGATATGGATTCGAAACCACCATGGCAGGAGCCTCTGCCTGTTGCATGGGTCGCGTAGATGATAGCTTGGCCGAATTGGACGCTACCGACGGATAGATCTCATCCAAATTCCAGGGATATACGTGACGGTCTATGAGAGGTGTTATGAGAGATCAGCGAAGTCCGATTCAAGTGCTATCTTGCGTACACAATTCCATCGTCGGGTAGCTAGACGAAAGGCGGATGTTCACGGACGAATCGCGCGGTGTAGCTACCGTTGTAATGTAGATGTCTGCTGGGTACAGGTCGAAGTAGGGGTAGGCAGCAGGATCTATGAGGTGGTATGGTTAGACATTTTCAAAGCTCATTCATCTTGATACGCACATAAGTTGAACCCCGGATAACCACCAAAGGCATTGCTTGTCACGGTTTCTATGCTATTCGTCTCCCGAACCGAGATGACGGCTGGGTACAAGTCGAAGTGGGGGTAGGCAGCAGGATCTATGTAAGGGTACAATCAGAGATCTTCAATATGTATGAACCTCATTACGCACATAGGTTGAACCACGGATAACCACTGAAGGTAGTGTTTGCAACGCTTCCCGAACTGTTCGTCTCTTGAACCGAAATAATGGCCGGGTACAAGTCGAAGTGGGGGTAGACCACAGGATCTGACAAATTTGTCAACGAAACGTTTCCGAGAGCCGAAGAAGATGGCACGCACAGATGTTGAAGTGAGGATAACCTTTAGCAGGGACCGTGCGAGCACGGCTATACTCATCGCTAATCACCACACTGGACGGATAGACGTCGAAATGCGGGTACAGTGCAGGATCTGTGAAAGCAAGAATAAGACGCATATAGTGGCCGTTATCAGTAGCACATACAGAGGTTGAAAGTGGGATATGCATCCAACAGGACCGAGTGCGCTGAGTGCGCAGACTGCTTCGACGCAGCATATGGCCAGACTTGCGGCCAAGGCTGAGCCTGCGGCACATCGTTTGCGACGTCTTCTGCGTATAATACCTCCTCGATTTGTTGGTACTGCTGCGCATTGCTTGACGATGCACCGATGTACGGGAAGACCCACTGCGACGGCGTCGTGGCCTCCCGCGATACACCCGTGGACGCAACATACGGCCAAACCCACGAGCTCGGCGTTGCCGGCTCTGCCTGGACACCAGGAGATGCATTGTACGGCCACACCAGCTGGCTCGGGCCCGTGGCAGTCTCCTGCTCCTCCAGCCAAACGGTGTACGGCCACACGTGCACCCACGTCCGGGGAGCCGCCTGCACCAACGCAGGGCTCGGCGCGCCGCTCGCAAAGCCCCGCGCACCGAGGTCCGGCGAAGGCACACGTTCCGCGAATTGCAACTCGGCGGGCGTGGGCGGGTACGAGGGAGGGCCCCAGGACGTCGCGGTAGCGGGTGTCACAGGCACGCTGAGCATGGCGCGGCGCCCAACGTCCACAGACTGCGCATAGCTCACGGCACTCAGCGGCGTCGCGGGATACTCGGACGGGGGGCCCCAGCTCGTCGCGGTCGACGCGGTCAGGGGAGCATTGTCGATCATCCGGCGTGCGATGTCGGGGGAGGGCAGCGGTGAGACGCTTGGGACGGATGAGGGCCATTCGTCGTCGTCCGGCGGGCCGAACGATGTGCAAACCGAAGGCGTGAGGCAAACCGAGCCCTCGAGCCGGCGGTCGAGGTGCACGGACTCGACGCGGTCCCACGACGCGACAGACGCACCATCGTCCCACTCCCAGCCGTACTCGGGAGGGCCCGCGGACGACACGCTCCATGCGTAGTCCGCGAGATTGATCTCTTCAACTTCGACCTCAGCGTCCGCTGGGAGGTCGGTGTCGCGGATGGTGTTAGGCAGGTTCGCGGGGTCGAGGCTCGGCTGGCCGTGCGCAGCAAGCGGGGTGTGGGTACGCGAGAGCTCGGCGCCGCTCCGCCACGACTGGATGCGGCTATCGAAGTGCTGGCGCGCAGTCCGCGGTGACTCCTCCTGTGCGACGGGCGAGATAGCGCGCAGCAGCTGTGCCTCGTCGGATGGGCTCGGTGGTGAGAGGTTTCGCGGGACGAGCTTGGAGCCCGAACGAACCGACGCCCCGTCGAATCGATCGAGTAGGTTCAACCGCTTAGGTACGTTCCGGAGAGGGGTAGAACTCGGACGCGTGTGCTGTATGCTGAGGATGTCGAGGTTGGCGTCGGCGGTCTCGTCCAGAATCGACGTTCTGCTGTCTCCGCGCCAATGCGACACGGACTGAGCGCGGGACGGTGCTACGGATTGTGGGACGGATTGTGGAACGTCCATGGCGTCACGGCGAGTGGATGCAAGCCAAACATCGTACCAGCGAGCCTTCGCCAGGTCGATGTCAAACTCGATTTGGCCGCCGATGGGGAGCGATTGTTGGGGCGTCGTCGGCGAGCGCGCGTCGAAAACATGGCTCCAAAGAATGTGCCATGAGTCCTCCGAGATCCGTGGACTCAGCCAAGTGCCTTCCATGCTAGTGCGGAGGTAGAGACATAGGCCGACAATACTCGGCAAATTGAATTCACGAGCAATTGCGCCCAGCTGTCCGCTCATCTAAGATGCATTTGAGTATGTAGCCGCCTGCGGATTAAAATATATGCTCACGGTCGGGAACAGAGGCATGAGAATACCATTGGATATCCGATGTGGTGCGCCCGAGGATAGGGTGTGACCGAACGGACCATGTTCTCGCACAAATGAATGAGGAGGGAAGACGACAACAAGCCAGTGAAGGCTTCTCTGGATGACCCTCTCCCGTGCTTCCTTCGGGCCCGAGTTGATGTAGTTCATAGAGGAGACCTTGCGGTGGAAAGGGTTCAGAGTCTCGGCGGCATTTGCAGAAAGATGTACGGAGGTATCTTGATCGCTAGTGTTTACCTGGTGTGTCGGTCTAGGGTGCGCGCGGGAGTACTCGTCGTCAGTGTCCGGAGGAGTCAAGGGATGGAGCGCGTGGGGCGGCTCTTGAGAGATAGACTTTTGCGCGCGATGCAATACTGACTGCGGCATGGCGGAGGTAGTGTTGTGGATGAAAGGAGAGGAGGGGGAAGGGAATGGCAGTCTGACTAGCAGCAACGGTTAATCAGGCGCGACCACGTCGAGTGGAAGGGCGTGTGGTCCAGGGCAGGTACAGTAAGCTAGCCTGCGAACGAGACAGATGCAGTGAGCAGCTCGGCCTGAAAAGACTGATGAATCAGGACATCAGTCTGTCAGCGAACGCTCACGTTGAAGTCCCCACGGCGACCGGCGGCTGAGTACGCGCTCCGGTGTGGGTGCTAGAGCGGCGGGAAGAGAGAGCGGAGACCCGTCGAGGGTAGGACGTGGAGGAGAGAAGGAAAGGGATGGCGACGGCGGCGGAGAGGAGGCGGGCGGCACCGGCGGCGGCGGCGGCATGGTCGACTGGGCGGTGACCTGCGGTGACGGCAGCGATCACCGGTGGCAGAGCGTGGCGGATGCCATGGCAGCGCCGTCGTCCGCGTCCTCCCGCGTCCCGTTACAGCAGGTTGCCTGCCTTTCTGGGCATAGACCGATCAAGACACGTGCGGGACGCGTCCTCCCTCCGCCACACCTCCCGCCCGCCACCCGCTGCCCGCCATGGAGAGCAGACTCGCCCAGCTCTCGACCCTCAACCAGAAGGATAGGCTCACCGCATACCAGTCCGTTCTCGCCGACCTCCTCGCCAACCCAGATCCCTCCCGCGTGCAGGCAGGTATCCACACCCTCGTCGAGAATGTCATTCAAGAAAGCGTCGGCCTTGTCATCAGCAGGCAGATCCTATCAGATCTGGTCGCTGCGCTTCAGCGGGGCGCGATTCCAGCCCCGGACCTGAAGAAGCATGTGGTGCAGGACGTCCTTGAGATCATACAGCCACGACTCGTCAGTTATGAGGAGCAGGTGAGTATGTTCCATGACACTTGTCGTACCTGATCCTGACATCTCTTTCCAGGTCAACTCTCTGCGATTCCAGCTTGCAGATATCCTCGAAGCTGAGGAAGAATGGAGTGCAGCTGCTCGCGTGCTCATGGGCATCTCACTCGACTCCAGCCAGAGGTGAGCACGAGCCTGGGCCATTGATCGATACAGTTGGCTCACGAATAATCTACGTGCTCAGAGCCATGTCAGACGAGGACAAACTACGCATATATGTCCGTACTGTTCGCCTCCTGCTTGAAGACGAAGACTCCGTGCAAGCCGAAACATACTACAACCGCGCCGCCCTCCTCACCCATTCCACCTCTGACAAAGAGATCCTCCTCCAGTTCAAACTCTGCCAGGCACGCATCTCCGACTACTCCCGCAAATTCCTCGAAGCTGCCAGCCGATATCACGAGCTCAGCTGGATCGCCGAAATCGACGAGGACGAGCGCCGCCACATGCTGTGCGTGCCTCCTTTCATTCGCCGCCTCCTGCTAACCCCTTGCGCCAGATCCGCCGCAGTCACCTGCGCAGTCCTCGCGCCCGCGGGCCCGAACCGCTCGCGCATCCTCGCGTCGCTCTGTCGGGACGAGCGTACGACCGAACTGCCCACATTCACCATCCTCGAGAAGATGTTCAAGGACCGGATCCTGCGCCTGGCCGAGGTGCACGAGTTCGAGGGCACCCTCAAGCCGCACCAGCTCGCAAAGCTCGCGCAGTCGTCCAACGACCGCATCGCATCCGCACTCGCGGACGACGACGCCGCGCCCGATGTCAACACGAGCACGCGCACTGGCCCCGCCACCGTGCTCGATCGCGCTGTCCTCGAGCATAACCTCCTCGCGAGCTCGAAGATCTACAACAACATCACATTCCGCGGGCTCGGTGCGCTGCTGGACCTCACGCCCGGCGCGGCAGAGAACATGGCACGCAAAATGATCGAGCAGGGCCGGCTGAAGGGCTCGATTGACCAGGTCGAGCGGCTGATATCGTTCCAGGTCGATGGAGAGGAGGACGACGCGCAGGGTAAGGCGGGCGGACTTGGCGATGTCGAGCAAGAAGAAGAGGATACCGGTGCTCCGTTCACGAAGCGGTGGGATCAGCAGATCCGCCTGACTGCAGCGAATGTACGTTTACTCCTGTCTCCACACCGAGTGCACTCATTTATCTTACTCTCCACCACATTAGGTGGAATCGATCGTGCAGCACCTCACTGAGAAGGGCCTGGTTCAGTTCGCGGCTCCTGTACAAGCATGACGAGATGTTAGATACTGTATTATACTTGAACACGAATGCGAGCGAGAGCTGACAGCAAGGAGTCCGCGTGTGCATGTATGAGATAACGTTGCGTGATAACAGATGACAGGATGCAAAATGACTGAATCACTGAGTAGCCCCCTCCACTTTCCGCCGCTTTTTTGCGCGCTCACGCTTGGTCTCAAGTTCGTGCCACTCTCCTTCCAGCGATGCAAGTCTGTGCAGCAATGTCGATGAGGTTCTGGATATTGCAAGAAATGAAAGACGACATACCCAACTGGCGCCGCTGGCGGTGGCTGCTCCATATTGAAGTAAGGAGCGTCCAATGCCTCCGCGGCCGTCACACGTTGCGCAGGATCGTATGCCAGCAGTCGTTCTGCAAGATCCAGTCCAGCAGGGGAGAGCCACCTGAAATAAAGATAAGCATGACAATATGGCAGCAAACATGCCACACTCACTTGTCAAAGAGTTCTCGGAAACGGTTGACGATGGGCTCTCTCGGCTTCACCAGCTCATACCATGGCAGGTTGACCACATCCGGCCACCGTTCAGGAGTCGGAGTGCCCAGGATCTTGTAGATCACATCGAGCTGATGGATTTCATCGTTCCCTTGAAAGACAGGCTTTTTCGTAAACAACTCAAGCATAATACAACTGAAGATCCATGAACACGGCGTGACCCTAGGAACAACGAGATCACGTACCCAGCGCTCCACATGTCCACCTCGGGACCGTAAACGGTCGTCCCAAAGAGTAGTTCCGGAGGTCTGTACCAGAGTGTAATAACGCGATTGGTATAATCACTCCGCCTTCGCTTCTGGTAAAACCGCGCAAGACCGAAGTCCGCAAGCTTCAGCTCCCCTCTGTTGTTGATAAGTATGTTAGAGCCCTTGATGTCTCGGTGGATGACGCCCTTGTGATGAAGGTATGCTAGGCCGGCCAGCATCTGGCGGCAGAAGGACTTCAGGTGCGCGTCGCTGAAGGTGAATTGGCTTTGAGAGAGCACGCCTGTGAGGTCGTGATCCATGTATTCGAAGACCATGTACACAGAGCCTGATCCACGATAATCAATTTCCTGAAGGATGACTCGACCAGATATACTCACCATTAGACACCATCATCTCGTAGAGACGAACGACATTGTCGTGGCGCAACGATTGCAGTAGCTTGATCTCTCGCATCGCCGTAACAGGGAATCCATCGCGCTCAGCTTCCATACGTATCCGCTTGAGCGCAACAAACCTGCCGCTGATGGCGTTGCGCGCCTTGTACACCTTGCCAAACGTGCCCTCCCCGACCTGGCTGACAATCGTGTACACCTCGTCACGCGATCCACGGACGGGTGTAGGGGGCCTCGTCATATTTGGCGTCGTCGCTTCCTGTGGGTGTTCATGCATCTGCCGCTGTTCCGTGTGACTTGTAATTGGCGCGCTCTCAAGTGTCCTCTGTTGTTGAGGGACATCCTGAGCGTGCGGTGCAGTCGCCTCCGGAAGGAAGGCAGGTCGAGAGGACAGTGAGGGCCTTTGTCCCATCTGAACCTCGTGCGATACTTGACCGGTGGGAGTACGTTGTAACTTTGATTGCGTATGTCCATTCATATGTGTATGATCCAACTCATCTCGAGAAGGCTGAACGGCTGTTGCCGGTGCAGGATGCGCAGCAAGTGAAGTATTAGACGCGCGTGCAGGCTCAGACGGTGTCTCGTCTGAATCGTCGTCGCCAGGAAAGAATCGCTTTACAGCAGAACTTGCCTGACCGATGGGCTTGAAACCCGCATTCTTCGAGCGAGTTGTGCCAGCAATGACAGGCTTGGACCTCAGATCCGTGGGAGATGTCGTGATGGAGGGGGAGATCACAGCAGGCTGTACGTGAGGCGAAGGAGTGGGCGGAGCGGGTGCGCTGGCGGAGGCTGTTTCGATTACAACAGCGTCAGCCTTCTTCTGGGCTGCTTCCTGCTTCGTCTGAAGCATGGGCATAGAGGCAGCGGAAGGAAGATTACGCTGGGACAAAGGTCAACAGATGCTGACAGTTGACTTTGGATTAGTCGACCTACATCGTTTCGCCTCTCCTTGTGTTCCGCCCTGCCTTTCCGGCCATCACCGCGACGGGCAGGCGGAGGCATGGTGTTCAAAGACTTCTGATACGAAATGGCTAGGTCGCGGATGGAGGTAGCGGGTGGAAGACGGTGGACTGTACGCGCACGTTCTTTGGGGCTCTGACTAGGGCTTCGGCTTGGACTTCTGCTGGTACTTGTCGAAAGCGACCTGCTCCGTCGACGAGGCCTACCCCGAGGATCCGCGCTATCGTAACTTCGAGGTGATGAGGCCGGTGACCTAGAGTAACGTGCAGGCTGACGGCCATTCCTGCCTCGGTAACGGTCCGAAGGGCTAATGCTGCGCTCAGGACCACGGCTGAAGTCTCGTCGCCGCCGTTTCGGGGTATCTGGTGACCGTGAACGGCCCCGAGAGGAACGTCTTGAATAGAAGGATTCTGCAGGAGAGCGTGATCGTAGACGTGCAGGCGAGGGCGAACGACGTTGTTTTCGCTTGCCCATGGTCTTATCGTTCTTGTTTAGAGCAGCATTGGGTTCTCGTCTGGTCCAACTGATGGGAAATATCAAGAGAATGGCAAGTTAGGAATTGCAGAACACGTACTTATTCAATTGCCCATCATCATTCCTCCAATCACGCTTCTGCTTATTGGCATTGTTTTTCTTCCCTCCTTTTCCGCCCTTCTGCTGCTGATTATTCCTGTTAGGGTTCTGGTTACGCTGTCCCTGATGTCCATTTCGGCGATTGGCCTGCCAGTTTGGAGCAGGTTCCCAAGACCGATCCTCTGGTGGACGTTCAGAAGGCTCCTCCCGGGACCTCCATTCCCGAAGGGGATCGTCTTTGGGCTTGAGGTCGGATACGGGTCGATCCCATCCTGAATCCCTTCGCCATTCTTGAGTACCACTGTTTCTGCGGTCTTCGCGGGGCCACTCTTCTACCTGTCTGTCGTCAGGACCATACCTGGGTCGACTTCTTCCATCCCCCGAGCGGCCTTCTTCCGCAGGCCACGAGCCGAATCCTTCCTTCCTATTGTCGTAGCGCGGAGGCGTCCATGAGGAGGGCTCTTGATAGGATGTGGCTGGGTAGTTTTGGTCATACCCTTCCCACTGTCTACTAGGCAAAGCACTTCCAGAGCGAGGAACCCATGAATCAACATCTCGCTCATCACGAGGCTCGTAGTCAACTCTGCCACCTCGGTGGTAATGATCCCGAGGGACATAATTGTTGTATGGGTCGTGAGACGGATGCGGTGGCTCAGCAGGCCGCCATTCGTCAACATCACGGCGAGCCCGAGACGAAGAGCCTTCTCGTCTCATGTCAAATCCACCTCTAGGTGGCGAGGTTCTGTAGCTTTCAGAACGATGAGGATAGCGGTGAGAATGAGGAAAAGCTTCAGAGCGCGACTCGACGTCGGCTCGTGGGATCAGCATTGAGGAAGACGCTTCGTTGTCATTTGCATCTGTGCCATTCGGGCGTCTTGAACGTCCTTGACCGGGCTGCATCCAGACGCAAAGGACCTTGAGACTGTACGAGGGTGATGGCGGAGGAGAAGCTAGGACGCTCGCGTTACGTGTTGTGACTGACGGGAGCAGGTTTAACGGTCAAAACCTGTCCTGGTTCGGCCCTTCCGACGCAAGACTGGCAGCTCACTCGGCTTGATGAACAACAGTGCAGTCACTCAGAGGAAAACACAACGCTGGAGGGAACTTGAAGGTCATGCAGCGCCATGCGAAGTGAAAAATGTCAGCTCATGCGTGATCAGACAGAGCCACAACAGGACAGGAAGTTCTACTTACGTGGCAGTTTTTAAGCAACACGGCGTAAGATAGATATAAGGATGAGTAGATCGGATAGAAAACCAGGGTATAAGAGCAGCAGCGAAAGCTCGAGAGATACGAGAACAGAACAACCTTGCCCCTTTCGAGCACCTCGGAGTTGCAGGCAAGGATCAGACAACGGAAGCGCACTGTACATTCTACCAAATGACCTAAATCTACCGATGCTCAGACTGGTCATCTTGGGAAGAGACTTCAATCATGGCGCAAAGTGATGGTGCATATATACTTGAACGTGGCATGTGGATGTGGAAGAAAGGTTTGAAAACACGGGTGAACATGTGCGTGCAGGTGCAAAGGAAAAGTAGTGTCCAATGCAATCACTTCCGCAGCCCCCCATTTCCTACACGAACTCAACAAAATCAGAAGTATAATCCTTACAGTAATATACAGAGTCCACTGAAAGGTTGGAACACGCATACATATTACACGAGTGTACATACAGACGTCCACCTAGGTATAATGCTATTGGAAGGTGCAAGTCTGTCCATCGGGATTTGCGCGAACCATCTGGTACTGCAGAAGAAGGCGAGTAAAATCGATCCGTCTTGCAGATGCTTCGGCGTTGCGAGCCATGATAGATTCCGCACTGTTCATTCTAGAGAAAGACCTTGTGTCTTGACGGGCGGGCGCGAATAGCTGTGGTTGGGTGAGTGGCAGCGCAAGGTGGGCCCGTGCCACACAACTATGCTCACCTTCACAGTGGTATCAATGCCACTGACCGCGACCAGCGGGAGGTGTGGATGACCCTCGATGACATTCACGATGCTGCCATCACCTTCCAGGATGTCATACAGTTGACCGGTGGACTTCTTCCACATGAACCAGTTGCCGTCATCTGAACCAGACACGACGAATTCATCATGAGGGCCGAGGAAGTTTACTGCAGATGCAACAAGTGAGTACTATACGTATAGCATTGATGACCAACTACTCACCATCTTTGACCGTCTCCACATTAGCAGCGCCTGCGAAGCGACTGCGAGGATATACAATCGGTACACTCGAACATGATACATCCCCGCGTGCTGCCTCTTGCGCTTCCTCATCTTCGTCCTCCTCATCTTCGTCTTCTTCAGAGTTGTCTTCTCGTGCTTCTCGTGCAACCCGGGGAGAGCGAGGAGGCGATGCAAACAAGCCTTCCTCTGACAGAAAATGTTCAATGTCGTCCTCCATCTGCGTGTCCCAGTCAAGTTGCCGGGGATTGGGGGAAGTCTGCTCTCTTGCTGCAACATCTCGTTTCGGGCTTCCCGGAGCCGACTTTCGAGTAGGCGGAATAACTGAGCTTTGCCTCGATGGTGATGGTGACTGGGCTTCATCTCTTGTAGAGTACAAGTAGACCGCATCTGAACTATAGGCTACAATTTGTTGGCAAACATCTGGGAAGCTCGATGGTATCACTCACAGAGCAAGACCTACAGCGAAATTAGAATCCGTATAAGATTGTTCGGTTGAAGAGCTGCCTGACCTCGTGACCATTGCTTTGCGCCATCTTTGCACCTGTGATATGCTCATGGCCCCTTCTCTCCGATGGCCCGCGTGTAGCACGGCCAAACCGTCTAACACACGTCGTCACGTCGTCTGGATTGGGTGGGACGCCCCACTCCTCACGGATGAATCGACCCACATGCCGTCTGTCAAAGAGATATCCCTAGCGTTGGAGCTCAGTCGAGTGTTTCCTAAACGATATGCAACAACTCACAAACGGCGATTCGCCTGCCACCACAATCTGATATGGCGTTAATGGTGAGAGCGCGATGGTGCTAAGCTCATGGCTGAGCTGGACCAGGGGTGCGGGGCATGACCCTGCTCGGCAGTCATGCGGGACGCGCAGGTCATGCTGTCGTACTGCACCGTCCTAGGAGTGATTTGATAAGGCTGGCTACTCGATACGAGCCGAACGTACGCACCTCCCCCACGGTCAAGAAAATATCGGGGCTTTCCTCCGTGATGATACGCTTCACGCGACCTTGGTGACACCGCAGAACGCGCACCTTGGTTTCACGGGTCCCATACACGGTCTCGCCACCAAACTTAGGGAGTGCTGGGAGAGCCCCTACGTCCGATATCCTAATCTGCTTGTCACCTGCTGCTGTTGCACTGCTGAGTATGAGCACTGCATAATAACACACTGACATGGCCGGCCTTACATGCGCGACGAGTACGGCAACATCTGAGCGTTGAAAATATTTTCACGGTGCCCTGTATGGATCACCGCGTCGCAAACGAAAGGATAGTCTCTTGACGTATCGGTGGAGTCTAGCCTCCATAGACGAACTCTGTGGCATAATTGATCAGACATTACAGTCATTTTAAAAGGAAAAACTCACGTCCTATCATCTCCCCCACTTAAGAGAAGCTCGCCGTCTCTTGCCCAAGATAAGGCATTGACGCAACTATAAGTCTTCGGTGAGATTAAAGAAATGCTACGTTGTGCAAGCATGCTCACCCAGTATGCCCGTTGTCATCATCTCCGAGGACATTGACCCTGTCCAAGGGATGAGCCAATGAGGAGGACAGGAGCTGTACTTTTCGCCGACTGGATAATGCAGCGAGGGATATAGGCCTCAAAGCATGCTCCTCGAAATGTCGTTCAGCCATGCAGTAGCCGAAAACGGTTCGAACAGGTCTACAGCCTAGACACGGGGGAGACCCCTCTGATAGACACGCAAGTCGCAACGAAAGTGTTCGAAGAGCATGGTCCGCAGCTCCGTAGTCTAGAAACTCCAAGGTTTATCTGCTTCAGGCTGCGCCACAACACTCCCGCGACGCCTACTTGCGAACCAACAGCGTCACACAGGTCCTCACATGCGCATGTCTTGATGAGCTCACTGCTGCGCTGCAATCCAGAATTTGCACCTCAATGTCCGTCGTGAATGTATAAAATGTAACATGGATATAATTACAGAAACAGTAGCACATATTCCAGCGGCACATCCAGAACATACGAAGTGGACTTCCGATCATGATATCGTATTCAATGAAACAATCCAGTCAAGGAACATTCGTGAAAATTTAGACAGCCTTGGCGAAGCCAACGGCATCTCTGCCGAGGTCATACACCGTGTAGTAACGGCGGAGGAAGACATCACCTGCAATCAAGTTGAGTAACGGCAATGATGGTGCCCAGAATAAGGCTACTCACCAACAATCCAGATTGAGCTGCCGTCAGGCATGTTGATGTCCAGACCCGTGAAGGCAGACATGCAAGTTCCCTGAACCTCAAGGATGTAGTCCGTACCCTTCAGCGGGTAGTCCTTGCCGTTGAAAGTGAAGGTGAGGTCCGGAAGGTCAGGTACCTTCTCGCATTCGACGGTGTACTGCCCGTTCCACGACCTCTTAGCTCCGATTTGCGTGTTAAGCATCTCCGCCATATCAGAAGGAAGAGCAATCAAAGAAGTTCCTGAATACAGTAAGTCGCCAGTACGAGTTGGACAAAGCGGGAACATACCAGTATCAATGGCAGCACCAGTGTTCTCGAGCTCGAGTTCATCGTCACCAAGAGCAACCTTCTGGAGCTCAACTTCCCAGTAAGCCTTGCGACGTACAGGGACGTAATCGATCTTCCCAGTGTAAGCAGACTCATCAACACCTCCGAAGATAGCCTCGCCACCATCTTCTTCCGAAGATCCAAGACGGAACGAGAATACGGGAGAGTCGATCATCTTCTTGTTGACCATGTGGTAGAACGGAGGGACAATGTGGTTCACGGCAATAGTGTCATACGCAAGACCAAGGATACCATCGAACCTGATTAGAATCGGTGTTCAACTACAATGTCGCGACGAGGCTAGTAATTCATACGCACTTGCCAAAAGCAAAGGCGAGTCCTGGCTCCTTCGTAGCCTCAGCGAAATCTAGGTTCTTGATTGCAACGTCGCCGATTGTCATGACATCCTGCGAAACAAAGCCTTCCATCGAGCCTGAGCCGTATTGGATCTTGAACTCCGACCCATTCGCCTTGTAAGTCGAGGACGCGCTTGAATCATACTTCGCATGGAGGAAACATGCTATTGAAGTGCACTTAGTGCTAGGAACCCAGAGGTTGCTCGATCTAACAACGTGTTAGCGGGGTGTTGGTGAAATGAGGCAGACACGTGCTCACCCGGTATCGAGGACAACCTTGAACTATGAGGCGGTCAGATGTAGGTCGACACGAGACGAAGTGCGGCTTACAGATTGCGGAGGAGTACCGAGCGTAATCTCGGCGAAGTACTGAGCGTTCATGAAGTCTGTAGTCATGTTAGTATAACTCGTCATATACGGCGCGTGTACTACGCACTGCTCAGAGGAACGGTATGTCCGCCTTCGGTAACAAGGTCTTCTTGTGTCCAGAAGAGCTCCTCCCCGTCCTCAACGGTAGGGCGGCCGAGACGGACGTTGCGCCCGTAGCCCCCAGCACCCATTAGCGGCAGCTGAGCCTGGCCGCCATACTTCTCCGCCAGGTAGGCGCTCTCGAGAGCAGGATTGCTGACAGCGGGAGGGACCTTGTGCAGCTTCAACTTGTGCACGCCATCGGCGGCGACGAGGGGCAGAAGGAGCAGGGGGATGACCGAGGCGAACATGATGGTCGGGAGGCAGAGAGGGGACGCGAATGCGGGGGTCTAGTATAGGGCGCCGGCTCGGCGGCTTCCTGCGGAGGGTTGACGTCGGTTGGCTCCGCGATCCGCAGCCGCCCAGCGCCCCACAGCCGGCATTTCCCGTCCGGACCCGCCGTTCGGCCGGCACACGGCCCGCCGGAGGAGGCCCTCACAGCGAGGGCTTCGCTTGCTCGCTGTGGCTGCCTTGCCTCGACTACTGCTTCGACCGCATATAGTTGGCTTGACCAGTCTGCAGGCGCGATGGCGTCTGCTGTGCGCTCACGAAGATCCACTCATTCGCCCGATGTTGACATATCTGCTTTGAACAACACCGAACGGCTCCTCTTATCACAGGCCGTGTACGAGTTCGGCCCCCAGTCATGGCCTGAGGTTTCGAAATTGCTTTCAAAGCATCCTCTCGTATCGAGACCAAAGATTTTTTTTACGCCTCAAGTCAGTATACGTCGGCTGCAGCGACACCTTCTCTAGATTCATGCAGTTGCCCTGATATAGACATGTCAAGCCATATACCTGAAGCTCATGCAGGAAGCTGAGCTGGAATGGTTCGTCACGAGTTTTGTGTGCGGCAAATGTTCTCAAATGTCTTTGTATCCTGCCAGTTCCGAGGCAGACGCAGCTCCCCATGGTACGTGTCTCTGGCAGCGTGCGGTTCATAGGCCGTAGTTGAACTTGCGAGCAGCTGCGGTTCATCTAAAATTGGCTCAGCGGCATTATCAGGCCCGTGTCCTCGAACTACGAGAATTAATAGCCGCAGAGGAGGTCAAATTCAAGTAGGTCGATCTACTCCTTCCGCTTGCATGCGACTTCTACTCTTAATCGATACAGAACCCTAGTCGCCGAAATCGATGAAATACGCGGTGGTCAATGGGATAACAAGATTCGCGTGGAACTTGGTGAAGTACAAGAAGCTGATGAGGAGCCGTCGCCGCAAGCCATCGAAGAGCCCCAGAAAGAACAACTCAGGAGCCTCAGTGTACGCAGGAGTCTCAGCGTACGCAGGAGTCTCAGTGTGGCGCCTCCGGTGAACACTAAGGGACCCGTTCGCGAAGTCTCCACCTCTTCGCCCCGCTCTCCGGTCGAAGTAAGGCTAATACTGGCTTAACCGCTTTAGAAACACACGCTGATCATCACTGGACCTATAGATAGCACAACCGGAAGAAGTCCCTCCGCAGACAGAGACGTCGGTTTCAACCCCAGCTGAAGAGGCTGGAGATCTCGCCGATGAGGCTGAACGGGAGGTCGATGAAGAGGTTGAACAACATGTGAGCGATGAAGCCGCTGAAGATGAGGCAGGCGAAGCGGCAGTTGAGGAGGCAGTTGAGGAGGCAGTTGAGGACGTCGACGAGGAAGTGATCGAGGAAGTTGATGAGGGAGCAGTTGACGAAGTTGACGAAGGCGGCGAGGTAGTTGACGAGGGAGCGGCCGAGGAAGTCGGCGAGGAAGCGGTCGAAGAGGTAGTTGAGGAGGCTGTCGACGAACTCGTTGCCAAGGAACTTGACGAAAGACTTGACGAAGTTGCTCATGAGACGCACGACAATGTGCTGGACGAGGACGGGAGCGAAGCAGGCGACGAGGAAGAAACCACGCAGCCGCCGTCCCCTCACGACATGGTATTGTCTATTCGGTGTCCGCTGTTACATTCGGTGACCGATATTGCACGTGCTTTGCAGGTTGTAGACGAAGAACCCCCACCCGAGGCCAGCATTGAGCAAGATGTTGAAGCTAAAGAAGAGCCAGCTGAGCCGGAAGATGTCCGAGTCTCTGAAGCACCACAAGAAGAGCTGGTGCCTGAACTGGAAGCAACTCCTTGGGATGTTATGGAAGTAGATGAAGAAAGGTTAGATGAGAATCGCGAGCCAAGCCCACCAGCGGAGGAAGACACCGATATGATTGCTCCCAAGAATGAGGAAGTTGTAAGTGTAGAACCACTTGTCGATGAGGAAGCAATCGAGGATGCCGAAACCCAATCCCCCGCCCCTCAGATCCCCGATCGTGTCGAAGGTGAGCGCATACAACCATTCACCTGGACAAAGCTTACAGCGACTCAGGCAAGCGTAAGGCATCGGATGCTGGCAGTTCTATGTCGGAACCTCTGCGGGACAGGAAACGGCTGCGTGAGGAATCGGAGCCCATGGATGAGGACGAAGCAGGTGAGGCACCTCATCCGTGTCTGTATCCTGTCTCACTTGTGGCAGTCACCACGCCAGGACCCAGGGGTCGGCGACGAGAGCGTCCGTTGGGAGAAACACCTATGGTCTCCAAACGGTTCCAAAACGTCATCACGATGCTACACTCCCAGATCTCGCAGCACCGCTACGGCAATATCTTCCACAACCCGATCAAGCCATCCGAGGCGCCCGACTACCATGACATCGTGAAAAGGCCCATGGACTTGAAGACGATCAAGGCGCGCATCAAGGACGGTCTGATATCCAATTCTCTGGAGTTCCAGCGGGATGTATCTCTCATGTTCGCTAATGCTATCATGTACAATCGTCCGGGGTCAGAGATTGCATACATGGCGGAAGAGGTGCGTGTCGCAAACGCGCGGATCTCTCATATACTGAGATTCGTTGTAGATGATGGCCGCTAGTGAGGCCCAGATCAACGCGTTCCGGCAGACAGAAGGCTTCCATCGCATGTAATAAGCCAAAAATAATATGCGCTACACTCCGAGAATCTTCCGTTCATTATGTCCGTACGCTATGTCTCGCTCGCTCTCGCATTGTCACACATAGATACCCCTCTCCCGGCTTTTGTTTAGCGTTAACGTATGTGCGCGCCCCTGTATCGCCAGGTTCCATAGTTTGCAATTGCAAAAGTAACGTAGTTCGGTTGCTCCCCTTCTGACAGTCTGGATCTATGTAGTACACATGATGATACGGAGAACAATCGAAAGCAATCCAGTAACAGCTCAGTACCACGGCACAAAAATCTCCGTCATCTTCATCAATTGGATCGGGTTCGTGGCAGTGGAGATCATATTCGTCACAGTCTGTAAGACCGGCACGTTCGGCGGATTCTGAGGGTTGTTCATAGCCTGTTATAACGCGAGGTTAATAGAGCCGGTCACAACATCTATTTTGAAGGTTGAAATATTACTTGTTCTCGCTCAACCTTGCATGCCATTGCTTCCGCCCTCTTGACCACACCATCCGTCAAGGCAGCAGCAAATTGTCTGAATGTGAGATCGTAGGACCAAGGCTTGCCACGAGAACTTAGCCAATGCGAGACCTCGTCCCGCGCAAACAAGCAGAGTTGTTGCTCCAGGTCGTACTGCCAGCAATTAGCATAAGAGATGCCGCAGAATTGCCGCAGACTCACTTCGGGCTCAGTTAAACAGCGACCATAGGCCATGATTCCTGCAGCCAGAATGCCTTCTGTGAAAATCGGGCCAAGGAAGTGCTGCAAATTTGGCGTAAATCGGAAAGGAACGGCGTCGTTCGCCGCTAAGACGGGGGCGTAAGCAGCAGCACCTACGGGAACGTCAGTTACACAAAGTGAAATGCTGCGTGAAAGTAAGACTGACCTGGAAGCAGTTCGGTCATCGCAATTTCTCCGCTGGATCTGGAGACGTGGAATCGAGACGGAAGACGACTCGTGAGGCAGAAGATGTAGGTCATGAAGCTGACCCCTGCGAGTTGTAGAGAGAATTGTTTACGCATGCGCCATAGCTCGCACGGCCCCTCCATAGTACCGATCATGTACTAAAGATAAACCAAAACTCTCTGAGTTGTATACTAAGTCTCAAAGAGCGGATGCCTTACAGAGGTGAGGATATCTTCCGGCGCGTACTTCTGTACAACTTCGTCCATCAAGTCCTTCTTCATCGTCAAGAACTCCGTCTTACTGGGCTACATTGTCGAATGTTAGTAAGAACATCCCAAAACGCGATTGACACCCACCGATTTCCCAAAGGTCTGCTTGAATTCGCGCATACCAATCTTAACCTTCTCGCCGATCAGAAGAATGGGATCTTCTTTCGCGATCCCGCGAGAGTCGCAGCGGCGATCGTAAATATCTCCCAAAGTGACATATGATGAATCACTCTGCCAGAGACGCGAGTTTGGACCAAGTGGGATGGTAGCCGGTAGATGGAAATGAAGTGTACGTTTCCGAGACTCTTTCTTACGGTATAAAACACTAAAAAAACGATTCGTTCAGCAACCGAGTATTGCTGTATAGTATGGTTATACTTACCCGTTGAAGGTGCGGAAAACCTTGATCACTCTTTCTTCTCTTCGGCTCTGACGGCTCGACGGTTGCTGTACTGCAAAGGTTGTTCTTGAGTTGTCGTTACCAATAATAGTGATTCGTCTCCAGCAGTATCCGTGCGATCGGTAATGCTCGACCTTCGACGCAAACTTTTGGATCCTGACAAAGTTCTGGTTGCTATCCTTGTCCTGTTTGAATTCAAGTGTCAATGTAAGAATATAAGTGAACTGCTGGGTGAGAACTACCTCCGTATACTGCCCCGGGACTTCTACCTCATCGAATTTCCCGTATTGGAACTCTGTCAGATAATGACTGATCGTCTCTAGTGATTGGTTCTTGGGACGAGCGTCGAGGTGCTTCTCGTATTTATCTCTCCATTGCTGGAGGCGTCGAATATATTCATACAGAGATGGCTTACTCTTGACAAAATCTTCCTCGTACTCTTTCTGCCGGATGATGAGCGTCGACAAAGACGGAGGACAATTAAGATTACACACCCGAGCAATTCCGGTCAGGTTCAAAGCCAAGCGAGTGAGACTGGCAACAGTCGCTGGGGCGAGCTGCCCGTCATCGTCGGAGGCCATCCGCACAACATATTGCTGAGCACGTTGGCGATCAGTTGATGAAGTGTTTCGGTCTGAGCCTCTTACCTGGATCCCATCTTGTAGCAGCATGCATACCAAGCGATAGATCTCTTCCTCTGCAGTGGCCTTGAATCGTGACTGGATCTGGTCCACAATTGACTCCAGGCTGAGGATTAGAAGAGGGAATGCCGTCTTGAGAATTTGCATGACGTCGTCTATGTTATCCGGAGTCTGGCGGACAGGATACGACGTTGTGTCTGAAGGATTGCGTGTGTCAACCTGAGTAGCTACTCTCTGAGCTTCCGCCGAAGTATGCGGGTTGGTGTCAGTTGAGGCAGCGCCAGGCGCCTGTGCAGGAGACATGGCGACTTCAGCACCAGGAGTTGCTTTGCTGCCATCCGTTCCGCCATCTGCATTGGTATCTTGCATGGAATGATCATTGTCTGCACTTGAAGATGCCGCACCGGACATCTGCTGGCGCTGGGCTGCATTACGGTGTTGGGCCGCCATTGCTGCCGTCTGCCGTTTGATGAGTGCCATTTCTTCTCTGGTGGTGCGAAGGTGAAAGAAAAGAGCCTGAAAAAACCCTTTAGTAAGTATCTGGCCCTAGCATAACTATTAAAGTACGAAGCGTACCTGAGGATATATCTTCGCCAGATTGAGCAGGATGTACTTCGCTTGCTTGAATTCGCGTTGGGACACGGAGAGACATAATTCAGGAATGAGGGTGATCCAGTACCAATACGCTGCGTCTCCTTTGTACGTGTCGAATGCTTTAGAGACGGTCAAACTCCCGTCATCTACACTCAGCAACCATAGAACTCGAGTGAGCAGAGGGCGACTTTTTCTGTTCTTGTACAGGCCTGCGGCTTGAAGGTAGCAGCTCACCGCGTTCGCTGCATGTGTCATATCGGTGGGGTGCTCCTTGAACATGCGATCGTTGAACTTGCCCCACGCGGCCCAAGCCTTGGCTTGCAGCATGTCTAGTTGAACAGCCTGACCGAAGGCTTGGTTGGCCTCGTCATTCCGATTGAACTTCGCATGGAACATGCCCTTCAAGGTATAGAACTCTGCTTTCTGAGCACTTGAAAAGTACATCAGATTGGTATTATTGATGACCTCCAAGCCTGCTTGAAGATCGCCAGGTTTTTGATAGTGACAACGCGCCTGCTCGCGCAGCTTCAAGAAAGCCTCAGAGATCTCGATGTTGGGCAAAGTGTAGATCTTGTTCAGTGAATTGAAACAAACGTCGAGTAAGTCATGTTTGCGGGCAACGTGAGCAAACCGGTTGATGATCCAGGCCGTCTCGTGATATCCTCTGTACCCGAAGGTGTTCGAGCTATTGGCTGCCGCACTCCCGCCCTGGTTAGAACCGCTGATCAGAGGAATGTATGCCTTGTTTATGGCATTGAAGACGTTCTGACGCCATGCTACCAAATCGCTCCATATGCTGATGTCATCGCAGATATTCGGGAGACGTTCCCGCCACGCCTGCAAAACCATCTTGAGATCTGACGACTTCTTCTCCAGATTTTGAGCATTCGTCGTGGAGAGCGAACCAAATATTTGTACAGCCTCCTGAAGCTCGACGAATTGTTGGAAATGCTGTAGCAAGGGGACATGTGCTGCAGAAAGATGAGGTGGAAGGGCAGCCCATTTGCGCAGAGATAGTTGCATGGCGTCTTCTAAAATCCTCGTGAATTCTGTATTTTTGTCGACGGCACCTGGCAATTTCAGAAGTGCGATGAATGCCTCGAATACCCGTCTACGCGGAGTCGCAACTTCGGGTAGTAGGGCGATTTGCTCTTCCAATGCAGTCATGTTCTCATTCCAATCCTTGATCCGCCATGCGCTCTCCAGCATTAACTCGTGATTGCTATCCTTCTCCGCCAATTCGTAGAGAATATCCCAGTGTTGAAGTTTCTCGGCGGCAAGCATCCAATGGTCTTCCCACAGACAGAACTCGACCTCGGAGAACGGCATAGCGCCTGTCCTAGTCTTGTTTTGAGCGTTCTCGTAAACGGCGGACGCTTGTTCCCACATTCCACACTGTTCGAATGCGACGGCTATATTCGTGTCCTGATACATGGACCGTCGGCGCCAAAGACCATAGAAGATGTCGTCTTCCGCTAGTTCAGCGTATACTTCGGCGAGGGAGTCATATATTGTGTCTCGGATGACGGTTTCATCGTCACGGACCGCCTGCAGAGATGATTCAAGGATTTCGACAGCAATATGCCAAGCTGCGAAGGTCTTTGCGAGGTATTTCACCAAGTGTGGAGGGAGAATCATGGGCGGAGAGCAGGCATGAATTCCAACGAGGAGGGTCTGAATGACGTTGGGACGCAGTTCAGCTTGTCTGATGTGAAACTCCTTGCTGAGCAGTCCGATCATGTGGTTGGTCAAATCCACCTGCTCCCGTCGTGTTAGGCAAGCCCATGCTGACGGAAACACGGAGACCCAAATATCGTGCGACAAATCCGAGTCTATGGGTAACAACCGTTGCACTGGTCGGACTAGGGAAGATGCACTTCCTAGGGAGAACGGAGGGTTGACATGAAAGGAATCCAGTGAGCCTCGCTTGTCAGCCCAGAGTGTAAGTTCGACGTCAGCAGAGCCCAGAAGTAGATGCAACGCTATGGGGATCCAATAGTGGGTTGCCAATGGTTCCCAACTCTGCACTCCCACGATGTACGTCAGCCGGCTTGAGAGAGACCGTGGTATGCTTGAGTCGAGCAAGTCGATGAAGCGTTCACGAACGGCGAGGTCGGCTGCACGGCAGCCGAGTAAGAAGGATTGCTCCAGCCGCATTGTAAGGTCGGTGCGACGCAGCCCAGGATCGGTATAGATGTCATAAATGAGCTCCAAGTAGGCATTGAAAAGTGCTTCTCCGCGCTCCCCACGCGTCTCGAAAGCGGCCATTTTCTGTAGCAAGGTGGCCTTCTCTTTCATCGTGGGGTACGGATCCCGCTTGTTCATTACCCAATCGCGAGCAATTTCGAGCATGAACCGACAAAGACCGCTGTTCTTAGACTTGTCGACCAGCGCCGTCAGTGTGCCAATGAGCCACTTCCTCTGCTCCCCTAGATAGGCGACCGCGGTTTGACAAATCTCGAGAATGGCAGTCAGAAGCCGAACGGCAAGATCCTGTCCGTTTTGGAGGCCAGGCTGGTGAGTATTCGGCGTCGAGGATGACTGCAGGTGATCCTTCGCCAACTTGCTGAACAGCTTCATGAGGGCCAAACCAAAGGGTTCGATGCGCTCCGGAGTCACTTGCACCACTGATTTCAGCATCAGTAGAGTGCCGCGCAGCGCTCCGACGCTGTTCGCTCTGAGGTTGTCAGCCTCTCGCAGGTTCTCGCCAATTGTCGTATGCACCCAGGAATGGAAATCGGAAATCTCGTTCGGCTGCTCTTCGTCCTCTTTTGGTAAGGGAAATAACCTTATCAGATGGTCGAAGACGGAATGGAGAGAATCCTGGAGTCCATGGTCATCAGAGGTGAGTCCCTTCCGCACTAACTTGGTAAGGACGGCGGTGTTGCTCGTGTACCAAGAATCGTCCTTGTCCGCAGAGACAACGTTCAGCACTTTCGCTGCACTCTGCGCTTGGCTTAGGGCTTGCGGATCGTTCAGCTCGGTCTGAGATCGTCGATCAATTTCTGCCCCATGTAAGGCGTGCATCTGCCGACTTACCTGCTCCAGAGCCCGAGAAAAGTAGTGAAGCTTGACAGTAACGTCATTCCAACCAGTTGGTCCGACCACCAAACGAAGAAGCGCCAGGGCACGAGGTACAACGAGACTTCTCGCCTGGGCATCTTGTTGGGCTGTTACTGGTCCAGTCGCAGGAGCGGTAGCAAGTCGCACCAAGTAGCTAACCATGCTCTCACGGAAAGCCAGGGGTGTGGCCCAGGTATCTGCAGTCGCGGGAGGATCAAACATAGAGGATGCCTGCCTCTCCGATCTTGCGGCTGTTGCCTTCTGTTCCCAATCAAAAATCACTTGCAGGATATCCACGGAGAGTAAACGCGATTCCCCATTGGACGACGGTGACAGACCAAGTCGATTGAGGTAGTTCACGATGTGCGGAATGAAGAGCGATCGCACAGGGTAAAACAAGGTTGCTTGACGGACGATGAGGTGATAGATTAGAGCAATCTGAGAAAATCCGCTGCCTTCTTCAGCAAGGAGCCGTCTGGCAGTCTTTGCCCATTGGGGTATCTCAGCATGCGCAGGTTGAGTCCGTTGGAGCACTGGTGCAAGTACGTCAAGTGCCTGGCGAATCAAAGCCTTTGCTACATCAGAATGCGGTGGTCTCAGGAGCCCGGTCCAAACGCGTAGGATGAACTTTGGCGGCACATCGTACGCCTCGAAGAAGCGAGCAGCCAACAAGTAGGCCGTGTGATTAACGATGGCATCTTCACTCGTGATATAATGCCACGCGCACTTGATGATGTCCTTCTTGACATCCTCGAGATACTTGGGGTACGAGTGCACCATAACTGTGGTAAGATGGAGCAATTCGATCTTGAAGATATCATCCGCCTCGACGAACGTCACATCATCGATCATAGGCTGCCAGATGCGCGTGTGCATTTTTTGAACGATGTCGTTGTCGAGAAGCCCAACCGTATTCTCACGAAGCGCATGGGCAAAAATGATTGGGGTAAGGACGAAACGGATGAAATGTGCCTTGTGCGACCACGGGTAAGAGGGTTCGCCAAACCAAATGAAGAATCGCAAGATGATGTTGCGCCTAAAAGCAAGATTTTCGCTGAGCGCAGCGTGCTTGTACAAGAATTGTGAGACGCTGATGAGGTCTAAAGGTAACTCCCGGGTGAATATAGCGACGACGTCGAATAGGAGATCGATTCTGGGCGTCTCTTCTAAAGCCCTAATGAAGATCGCAAGCATCAGCATATGCCGCTGAGTCGCATCCGCAACTGAGCCCGTGGTGGGGTCCACTGATGTAGGCTCTGCTTTCCAAAGCACAAGAACTGTGTCGATGACGTGATCGTTCTCCGTGATCCATCCCGGTACGAGCTCAGCCAAGTCAGAGCACAACTGAAGCCCCGGCAAAATTAGAGTGGGATCATGACCTGTGAGACAAGTCGACACGATTGCAGATGTTCTAGACGTCAATTCGCGAAGAAGGTTGGGGGCTAACTTCGCCTGTAGAATGCTCCGCAGCGTGCGAATGTGTCTCGGGAAGTGAAGGTGTCGCATGAAGAAGTCGACGGCTTCGGCTGGATAGCGATCTAGATATTTCGCCAATGGCTCCGAAAACGGACTCTGACCCGAGAAATGCATCTGGGCTTCCGTTTGAACAATTGCATTGACGAGATTCTCGAGGAAGATGTTTGCGGCAGACGGCAAGAGATGGAAGATATTTGCCAAGCGGACCAACTTCGTGATACCTTCGTTCTCCGACAATGGTAGCTTTGATGATGCTTGAAGCATCTGAGGATCGGCGACGATGCGGAAATGATCAAGTAGTTTATGTCCTATCTCCACCTTGAAGTAGTTCGTGAGCAGCTCGAGTAGACGTGCGAGGCCCTCGAGCCCTGGTATGGAAAGTCGTTTTGGGTCAGCCAGGTTCATGAGGACGGGGCGCAACCCAGTCTGAAGGAGTTCCTTAGGCAGCCTGCTTTGGTGCGCGAGGACAGTGCGCAAGCCTTCGTGGGCAACTTCCTTCACTTCCGTCGCCGGAGAATATAGTGACTTGAAGTAGACACCTGTAACCCTAGAACTCCGTCAGTTATCGCTTGATGCCGAGTAGCGACGTGAATTACCTCTGCCGAGTCTGAGCTTGCTTGTTATAATAATCCGTGAGGGGCATAGATGCCGTCAGGAGCTTGATACATGCGACTCGAAGCTTGATGATATCTAGGCTGCCTTGACGTACATTGCCGCGACCAATGAGAGCCATGTCATCAGCATCGGCCAAAGCCAGAGCTTCATGAAGGAGACGTAACAATTCGTCGTTGAGTTCCGGGAGAGGGGGATGAAGACTTAAACAGTAACGTATCGCCTCGATCATGCCGATCTGCATGGGAAATGGGAGGGCTCTCAGCGGCTTCGTGTAGATCATGGTCAGGACGCGGTCGCGGTGGGGCATCAACAGTTCCGAGACGGGCTTGTCACTGATCTCGGCAAGCACGCCAATGCAAACCTGGACAGCTTCGCGAACTCGCGAATTCGGACTGGACGTCTCCGAGAAAAAGATGCCCACGAGGTGGAAAAGTCTGTTCTTGTTGGACGGAGGATCGTCCCTCTGCAGTTTCAGCTCCTCGCCGTTAACGCGTAACACGCGCGTTAGAACATCAATGATGTCGTCGACGTCGCGGGGAAGATCATAAGGCATGTCCTTGAGGACGTGTAGCAATATTCGCACCAGATCTGGCTTCCTTTCGTTCGTCCACCTCATGCCCAATTCAGAAATCGAAGTCATCATTCGAATTCCGGAGTACCCAGCAACCTTGTGTGCCCACGGTTCTTCAAGACAAAGGGAGGTGAAGCGAGTGGCGAGTTGATGCAATACAGGAAGGACATCCTGAGAGGCGGTATCCTTTGTTCCAGCAGTTCCTACTACCTCTTGAATAGCACCGAAGACTATTTGCTGGGTCTTTTTTGACTCCTCCGCATTGTCACGAGCGACGCCGTGGGGCATTGCCTCTAAGAAGCAACCGAAGAGGGGACTTGGATATCTTCGTGCGATCGGGTCCTTCGCTGCTATACGACGGATCTCCGCGGCCAGAATGAACCGACAAATCTCCGAAAGACTCTTCTCTGCCTTCTCTTGCAGCTCCGGAAGGTGCAAAGCCTCGTACATCCCCGTCAAGCATCGGACGAAAATGGTTTCTCGACCGCGACCCTTCACACCCTGGGTGCCATCAGTATGTAAGTTCCAATCGAATACAGAAGTAGAACACACCTCATGCAACAACAGCGTCGAGCACGATTCCAGGAAAGTAAATGAGTACGCATGATATGAGGATTGTTTGTTGTTCAAGAGCGTCTTGTACGCCAATGCAGACGCTGGGCCCAAGTCTAGGCTCCCAGCTTCTCCAGCAAACGAGATTCGCGCCTTGGTCGGTTCGGAGTAGTCCACGAATTTGAGCGCTGGTTCTTTATCCAGTAACCGGCGATTCCTACCCCCGAGCTTGCCAAGGATCCGGATGGTCGTATGAGCGTGATGATGATTAGCTGGAAGAGGCTTCAAATGACTGTGAAGCGCTTCCATCAAATCCCTCAAGACCGTGTTGAGAGTCGGATCTAGGAAGTCAGGCGTGAGGTTGTCTATGCACAGTTCGAGAGTGCGGAGTCCCTGGGAGACCAACTCCGGACTCCCTCGCAATGCCAGAGCCAGTGGCTGCATGAGATAGGTGAGGTAGGGCAGAAGATGCGTGAGTCGAAGGGGGACGGTGAGGCATAACTCGACGATCATATCGCGCGTAGAACCGTCAGAGGCAAGTAGTTGACGGTTGAGACACTCCAGCATGTCCGGGAGAAGCGGCAGAACTTCCTTGTATAGCAGTTCATATCTGCCACCACCACCGCCTATGGCTCGGAATAGTCCCCTGAGGAGATGAAAGTAGTTCGTGGGCTTGCTGGCGCTCGATGCGAGAGGGAAGCAGTCCATGATTAGCTTGCCCAGATGTGATGCCAGGATCGGCTCGTTAACCGCGGGATACAACGTGACGGCGCTGAACGTCATCTTGAAAAGACGTATGGCAACGGCAGCGCTCTGATCATCGTAATCCCCTAGTTCGCCAAGTCGAGCGACTAGGAACCGCAGGATGATTGCGACAAGAGTTGGTGAGATCGTCTCTCGTGATAGGAAGAACTGGGATAAGTGCAGCAAAACAGGTCGTTTCTCTGCAGCTTCGAAGTAGAACTCGATCTTTCGAGTCCAGACTTCCTGGAAGACGTGCAAGTTGATTTCGCAGAGTGCTCCACCCATCCAATCCATCGCCTCATTAGCCTCTCGACTCTCTCCATCAAAGAGTGCAATACAACGTATGCAACTCTCAAAGAGACGGCAAATCACAGCACCGTCTGGCACGGGGGCATCGCACTTCTTGAGACCTGTCAAAATATGCCGGAGGCCATGAAACAGGTATCGGACAAGCATGCGATATTCTGAGCGACACTCAGTATGCATTGTCACAGACAAGATGGATGGAGTAAGGCGCACCGCTCAAGATATCCTCGGCCTTCTCGGTAGCGTAGACTGCTCCTAAGACTGGCCGTGATTTCTCCAGCAAGGCGGTATCCGTAGGATCAGGTTCATTGTTGTCACGGTTCTCGATCTTCTTTCTCAACTCGTCTTGGACGAACGCTATAGATTCAACTTTGGAAACACTGGCGTCGAGTAGCATGAGCAGCATTCTGGCTGCGCGTGGCTGGGTATCCTTTGCGATGATGACGTCGATCAAGTTATAGATTGTCTTGGCAGCGAGAATGTGGAGACTGTTTGCGAGGAACGGATTGTGTAAATGACGAAGGTAGACATTGCAGATCCTCGTTAGCTGAGACGGAGTCAAGTCTCCTCTGAGGTGATGTATCAAGTCGGCAAAACAAGCAAATGCGCTGGGTCTGACATAGATCCTCGAAAAATCAGAACGCGACCACCTGATGTCGGATGGCGACGAAACATACCTGATTGTCTCTTGGCTTCCGATAGCCGTGCCGAGGAGGACACGTTCATCGATGAGCTTGTCTATTTGTGGTAATAGTGCACGCTTGTGAGGAGTCCCCAGCAGATGCCTGAAGACGACCATAAGGTCCTGCCAAAATGTCAGTGACAACATGAGAAGTAACAATCCGGCAAAAACGCACCTTACGGGCATGGACAGCCATAGAAGGACAGTCCTGCAAAATACGGAGGGAAGTAACCATCATCCTCTCTCCCTCAGAGTCGTACTGCTCCCCCAGGCCTCGGAGTACGAAGGCTAGGAAGGAAAGCATCTTGGTCTGAGCTACGATGAGGTCGGTGTACGCTTGTACATTCTTGATGGTAGGTGCCATGCCTGCCCAGAAACCTCCCATTGCTTCGAAATCTTCCCTTGCCTTCCGCTGAGCAGGCGATTCAAGAGAGACGAACTCGAAGGTAAGAGGTAGTGTAGATTGTAGCACCGGTTGCACCATATTACGGTGCATCTGCAAGAACGCTACGACGACTATAGCCATCTCTGAGAGAACCTTGAAACTGCGAGAGGCGGGCAATAGCATGTTAGATTCCATCAGGCGCGAGTCTTCAGAGAGTAGTTCTTCGACTAGGCCCTTCACGTTTTGTAATAATGCATGGAGGATCCCCATGAATTCTCCCAGAAGGTCTTCGTTCAAAGTTCGGAATGATCGAAACAGGTCCATGATTGTTTTACAGCAGATGATGCCATTCTCCTCGTTATCGTGACGAAGAAGATGCAGCATGCCATGGAAGAGCGAGAGAATCTGCTGTCTGATGACTTCGCCAGAGGGTATCCGATGTAGAATATCCAACAGACATCGGCGGAACTGGTATTCCAAGCTGTCGCGGTTGAAGGACGGTTCACCTGATCTGAGGATGTCGAGGAGGACAGGAATCATGTGTGGCAAGACACGAGCGGATTCGGCATCTCGGACAGTATCGATCATTTCTCTGAGTTCACAAGCAACGGTATACTTTGTCTTGAGATCTTGAATTTGAACGGTCACGTTAACGACAAGCGTGCACGCAGACTGTTCCTCGTACCTATACCCGGGTCAGCCACCCGCGCTGCGCGCTGCTCGAGATCTCCCGCCGTCGGAAGCTGTGGCGTGTTGTCCATGGTGCCTGCCGGAGCCACATAGACGTGCTTGAAGTGTGTTACAAAAAGGACTGCCCGCCGTCGGCTCTGAGTTTTGACCGACGCGGAGTGGTTGGGAAGGTGTCGGTTTGGAGGCCCTCGCGGGGGGGTGTGGCTGAGGATTGCAAGAGAGCGCGCGAGACCCTGAACGATCGAGGACCACGTGATGTGAAAGGCTGACATGATACCGCGCTTCTGTAGCACTTGCCATCTCGGGTGTCGTAAGTTTGGGTTGTCACAGCAGCGATTCTGCACAGCCAGATTGACGATGAATCTTCGGCTTGTGGTGATGAAGCACTTTATAGGCGACAGAGTATCGCATGTGTCCTCTCTCTCATCACCCGACACAGAGCTGGGCTCTGGTCTTCCTTTGATAAGTGCAGCCGGACTGTATCTGCCCTTCCGCCAGGCTGGTCCTGGCGCATGATCCTCGCGCCTTCGTCTCATATCTCGCATGTCTCTTGGAGTACCTGGGCGGCTTGTTGTCCGGGGTACGGGCAATGCCGACACATCTGCTGCTGATTTTCTAGTGCACCCAGATTTGTGAGTCGGCAATGCACCGTGCCATCTGCAGTGTTAACCGTTGAACCTTGATGCAGTCGAGTTCTCTCCGCTTTTTTTCTGGGCTGGGCCTTCCTCTTGAGCGGGCAGTACATTCTTACTTGCAGTTTCTTACGCAACTTGGCCCAATGGTCGTATCGTTCTGCGTTCGAATGCAAGACGTCTAAGCATCGTGCGGGAGATGCAGACCTCGAAGCATCATCTCGAGAACCCTCGCACCGGCTCCACGCTAGCAGGCATGAAGTCGATGATGCTGCGTTACTTTTTGTTTTCAACCTGTGCTTTGCGTCATCCGCGTTGACCCAGTTTGGGTCTTTACTTGAATTTAGTCCTGGTAGTGCAAACACGATTTGCAGTATGTGACAATGATACTCATCGTACTCGCTTCTTACTATCCATTCAGCATTTGTTGTGGCGTGGAGTGGCATGTCATCCCAGCTGGCCCGTCTCATAGGGCTGCTCCTGCTCAATCGGAAACTCCACATGCTCAGCGGCAAACTCTGGGAGAAATATCTCGTCTGGGCTGGCATGTTCATATCTCTTGGTGAGTTAACAAGTACTAGCTGCAATGATGTCTCTGAACGCTTGCATAGCACTTGATTTCGCGTTCAATGCCACTAATACGGGGGTAATCAAGTGAGTACTCCAAGACAACTGTCATGAACACGCCTTATCTGTATGATAGCGAAGTATCGCGGATGGATATATGGCTATGCGACAGACAGCGGTGAGTTCTTTTCACGCATATAAATGCTGAATTTAAGACGACGCCAATCAGCTATCTGCCTACCGCACTGGCCTCCCTGATTTCGTCCACAATCGTGGAAGTGTACTTCGTGTGTCGACTTACTACCTTGGCCATCGTGTCCCGTGGCAAGGATTTTGGACATCGAAACATGGCGTATGGGAGCTTCGCGAAGGCCGTCAGTCTGGTCGTACTAGATGCACTCACTACGGCTTCAAGAGTGGCGCGCGTCTCGGAGGTAGCGGAGTTTATTCCATTCAGTATCGGAGCTGTTTTATGTCTTGGTGAATAAAATTCCCTTGTCGTAGTGAACCTAAATTCTGATCAGATGTACTTGTCGTAGCTGCCTTTAATTTTCCGCAGGAGCTGTTTAGCGACGTGGCTGGTTCGTCTGCTCACACGCACGAGCCTCCTATCGTTGTGGACTTCGAGAGATCATCGTCTGCGACGGATAAAGCGATCATTTCGGTCCGACCTCCGTCGCCTATGCGAACGTGTTTAGTTGACCACGAGACTGTCGCCTCCGAGTGGCGGCTCAACATCGAGCCATATGGTCCATTGAGCAGTGACGTGCTCGTGATCAATCCTCTCAATGACGGTGAACATACTAGTTCAGAGGACAGCGATCCTATGAAAAGTGCACCGGCCCTATCGGGTCACCCACATCCGACTCTTCACTCTCCTGGTCTTCACATCCTACCTAACCAAACCGAAGTTGCTGAACTGCTCGAACGCAAGTTCTCGCCTTCAGGGCCTGTGGTAAGGCAGCCGCGTACCCGACCTCAAGTTTTTGTGGTCACCGAAGATTATGACGACCAAGAACCACAAAAATCGCCTATTTCTGTTATCCTCGGTTCAGACATCATACGCCCTACCCCTATGAATCGGAGAAGCCGAGAACCTTGGTCTCCAGGTTCATCAGTGGAGAGATCGTACTTTTCGCCTGCCTCTGCTGATTCCCATGCTTCCTGGCGATCTGGTCAACAGATATCAACGATGTCTAGCGGCGAGAGAGACATGTCTAGGGAATCATTCATAGATTCCTATGTAAGGACCTCGGAACGAGGGAGTCAGGCGACGAGCACTGTGTTCTATCGCAGCAGTTCGTCGAAGTCTCCTCGCACATCCTTCCGGCATTCGTTCCTCTCGACACTCGCCCAAACCCAGAGAGAATTGGCGGTTATCCTCGAGCGACCTCCCGATCACAATCGGGGCACAATTCAATCGATGAAGAGCAGGAAGAGCAAGCGCTCCACGTTCGGCCGACAGATACCTCGGGGTGCGCGCCAGGATTCTATGCCCGTGACTCCAGCGACGGAGAACATCCGTTCATTTATTCCCGATCTTTCTACGCCACGATCCCTTCCTCCATATCCTTCACTCCCACCTTTGGAGCTGAGCATGCCAGGCGTCGCTCCGCGGAATGAAGTCATACGAGATGCCAGTAGTTCAGACGGATCTATTAGAACTGGCCACGGACGGGGAATGAAGGGGCCAAGGCCACTCCCCATACCTAGTTCTCCTGCTCCGTCATCAGTACGACAATTCGGTTCCATCAGTGATAATGGGATGGGAGCGTCCACGGCAGCATTGTCTAGAGTACGGGGGACACTGTAGCATACTAATTAGTGATTACCGCTTATCCATGTTGACTGTGCTGCCACGGCTTACAGTGTTGGCGATCTCCACACATGTAGTAGATTCTACTCACATCTCTATTTTCCTTTTTCACGTATATGCTGAACATCTGTTGGCGCGAACGACTGTTCGGAGCATCGGGCTGCGGCCACATATAGTACAGACGCTCGTCTCACGCCGCCATTATCCGAGCGCTAAGGCGAGTGACCACATCCCACTCTTGTCTCAACTCCCTTCATTGCAGTGCTAGTGTCTGAGACTGAAACCAACATAACAATTTCACCCGTCCTCGATCCCCATGGCTTCCAGTGAATTACTAAAGCAAATCCAATCAGGGAAACAGCTGAAGAAGGCCGTAACTCATGACCGGAGTGCGCCCATAATTGAACCACCCAAGGGAGGAGGCACAGGGAGGTCTGGTGGTAACGGAATTATGGGTGCCCCTGCGATTCCTTCAACCCCCTCTGGTGTTAGTGCTGGACCGCCTCAGCTCGCCGGACTATTTGCAGGCGGAATGCCGAAGTTAAAGCCAGCGGGGCAGAATAACTTGGGTGCGTGTCACGACCGTAGGGTGCAACCACATCATAACGCTACCTCCTCAGCAAAACCACCTGCACTGGGAAAACCGCCCACTGTTCCCAAACGTACTGGAGCCCTGATATCAGAGTCTCCTGCAGCACCTCCGCCACCTCCCCATAGATCTGCACCAGGAAAACTCCCGCCCCCTGCACCAGCACATGCCGCAGCGCCCCCTCCGCCTGCCCGCTCGACACCCAGTCTTCCTGCTAGATCAGCGCCGGCACCGCCTTCTGCCCCAGCGTTGCCACGCAGAGCACCTCCTGTTCCCAGAGCTGGGTCTCCCGGTCTTTCGGCACCGGGTCTACCTGCCCGCAGTTCGTCTCACTCTATGCTGAGTGCATCGACGACATCTACTCCCGAGCCTCCGCCTCGTCCATCTTCTGCATCCCCTTATCGCAAAGTTCCTGCACCTCCATCTTCGCTTGGTAGAGCTCCGCCACCGCCTCCTCCACGACCATCGTCCATTAGTACTCACGCAAGTCTAACTCGATCCGCACCGCCACCTCCGCCCTCCAGACGGGTGGTCAGCGTCGCTGCCCCGTCGCGACCTCCCCCTCCTCCACGACCGGCTGCCAACGTTGAAACTCCTGCCACCCCGCCACCCCCACCACCCCCAGGGCCACCGCCGATACGTCACAGCTTGGCACCTGCAGCGCCCCCACCACCACCACCACCACCTGGACCTTCATCGGCCAGGGTGAGAACGCAGTCGGCCATCAGCTCCCCGCCGCCGCCTCCGCCAGCGCCGCCAATTAGTAGGACACAGTCAGGTCCCGTGCCTCAAGTTCAGCTCAATGGAACAGGCAAGCACCGCAGGAAGAGTAAGTTGTACTTGCTATCATATTCACATCGTGCTGAGAATTCGCGGAAGTTCCCTCGCCTCCGCCCAATGCGGGCATACATACTTTTCCTGTCAAGGATTTCCCTCCGCCACGTCCGTTCAATCCTAGTGCCAAGAAGTACGCGGGAGGACGGGAGAGGGGGAGTGATTTCGATCTTGGGACATTATGAGTGTAGTGTGTACGCAGACTGGATGTCGAGATTTTGCCACGTATTCCTCCGGACGGAATTAATACTCCAAGCTACTAATGGAACCCCGCGTCGCATGATATGGTGACTACTAGCACCGGAGGCGATTTCTGCTGACTGGACGTGTCGCGAGGACATTGCATGCGCCTCACTTGATACCGGCATCGACTCCGCTTTTCGAACAGGGGCGCGGGGTTTGGCCGAGTGTCGTTGCACTATAGCCGTGACACGTCACCTCCTAACGCCGAGCTGTTATATAGCTCTTGTCATCCAGTGTAGTCCCAAACGCCCTCTTTTCCTCCCTCTCTAAAACATGCGCTCGTCGCATCTCTTTTCCTGGCTGTCTGCCGTTGCACTCGCCACGGTCGCTGCGGCCGATGGTGCCTCAGACGTGGTCGACTTGACCGGCACCAACTTCGATTCGATAGTCACTCCCGAGCCGCTCATTCTGGTCGAATTCTTCGCGCCATGGTATGTTATACAGAAGCCTGAATTCGACTCTGCTAATACTTTTCAGGTGCGGCCACTGCAAGGCTCTTGCCCCTCACTACGAGGAGGCCGCGACCGCGCTGAAGGAGAAGGACATCAAGCTCGCTAAAGTTAATTGTGTCGACGAGGCGGACTTCTGCCAAGCAAACGGCGTTCAGGGATATCCGTGAGTACCTTGTTCCTGACAGATGTATCAATCAGACTAATCCGCTGTTTAGAACTCTCCGAGTATATCGCAATGGCGAGTACACCGACTACACTGGCCCCCGAAAGGCCGACGGCATCATCAGCTACATGACCAAGTAAGTCACAGACGCCAACTCGTGAATAATGCTGTAACTGAAATTTCGCGCAGGCAATCTTTGCCCGCTGTTTCTGAAGTAACTCATGCCAACTTCGACGAGTTCACCAAGGCAGATAAGATCGTCGCCGTTGCCTTCCTTCCCTCGCCGACCGATGCTCCTGGCCCTGAATTCAGCGCAACTGCGAACAAGCATCGCGATGATTACTTGTTCGGTCTGGTTACCGACAAGAGCGCTATCGACGCTGCCGGCGTAACGCCACCGACCATCGTCGTCTACCGCGCTTTCGATGAGCCTCAGACCGAATACCCGTATCCCATTGTCGATGCGAAAGTGAAGGAGCTCGAGGAGTGGATTCAGGAGCTGTCCATCCCGGTCATTGACCAGGTTGGAACTGACAACTACCAAACTTATGCGCAGAGTGGCAGGCCTCTTGCCTATCTATTCGTCGACCCTACCGATGCCAAGTCCGAGGAGTTCATCGCTTCTATCAAGCCTGTTGCCGCCAAGTACAAGGGGAAGGTCAACTTCGTCTGGATTGATGCCGTCAAGTTCTCGGACCACGCGAAGGCGCTGAACCTCAATGAAGCCAAGTGGCCCGGCTTTGTCGTTCAGGACTTGCAGAAGCAGCTCAAGTACCCGTACGACCAGGGCAAGGAGCTTACGCCCGAGGCCGCGGATGAGCTCGTTGCTCAATTTCTCGATAACAAGCTTCAGCCGCAGCTGAAGAGCCAGCCTATCCCGGCGACGCAGGATGAGAATGTCTTCAACCTTGTGGGCAAGCAGTTTGAGCAGGTCGTCTTTGATGACGATAAGGATGCCTTCGTCGAGTTCTACGCCACCTGGTGAGTGGCGTGCAGTGGCAACCTTTATCCATTGACTAACTAGGCTTTTCACATTTAGGTGTGGACACTGCAAGCGTCTCAAGCCGACCTGGGACTCGCTTGGTGATCGTTACGCTAACGTGAAAGACCGTATCGTTATGTGAGTATCTGGCTGCTATTCCCTGATCATACTTGATCCTCACGTTACGTCACGACCACAGTGCGAAGTTCGAGGCGACTGAGAATGATCTTCCGCCGTCCGTACCTTTCCGGATCTCCGGCTTCCCTACTCTCAAATTTAAGAAGGCCGGCACTCGGGAGTTTATCGACTACGATGGTGACCGCTCATTGGAGAGCCTCATCGCCTTCGTGGAAGAGAACGCAGCCAACCCGCTCGACCCCAATGTTTCATTCAAAACCACTGTGCCTGCGGCACAGGAGCCGATCCAGCAGCCGGATCATCATGACGAATTGTAACGGATGGGATTTATCTTGGGATATTGTATATTCTACGAATGGAACTGAGGCTTTGAGCCGAAAGGACCACATGGTCCCCCACGCATTTGCCCAAACAGTTCACAGCCGTGCACACGCACAGTCTTTATAAGTGTTTCACGGAAACCTTCGTCAATTGGTTCGCGATCGCTCGCAGCAGCGTACATGCCCCAGCTCCTAACTGACTTCATTATGACTTCATGCAATTTTACCGACACTACCGAATGCGATCCAAGGAGGGAAATGAAGATATAAGGTGACAGAGCGGAAGGTCTTGAAGCTTAGAGCTTGATCTCCTTAAGACCATCCTTCCAGAAGGTGAAATAGGCTGGAGATCGCATGGTGAGCGTAGTCATTGGGGTCGTGAGTAAATGGACATACGTGTGACACCATCCTCTCGGTAGTTCAGGAGCGCAATCATACCGTCGGGATTCATGGACTCGCCGGTGTACTGTGACGCAAAAGTCAAAATTGAATATACGTTAGATAGTGGGAATTGCAGCACTTACGAATTCGTAGTCCTTGAAGTTAGCGACGATCTTCTTTGCATAGCCCTGAGCGCCCTTCTCGAAGGCCTGCACCCGTTCAGGGTTGGTCTCCTCAAGCTTAGACTTGACGGATTTCATGTAACCCTACGCAGACTAGATCAGGGCGCCAGACAATAGAGCCGACTTCCGTGGTGTACACAAACCTTGAGATAGGTGAGGAAGCTCTTCTTGTCGAAGGAAGTCTGCTGGAGACGGAAAGAGTGAACGACGTTGTTGACCTGGGTGGCACCCTCCTCCAACTGCTCATCCTGCTCCTCCGCCGACGGATTAGCACCTGAGCGAACCCCATCAGTACTCCATACGCCGGAACTCGGTGGACACCATACCGATATCGACATCGGCTCCCTCCTTAACGGTGATCAACTGGCAGTCAACCTCGAAAACGACGTCGTCGATGACCTTGCTGCAGAGAAGTTATCACCCGCAGTTCTCGGGCACAGAAGTGGTGAGACGCACATGGGGAAGGCATCGGAGAACATCTCATCGTCGGTGAGGATATCAGAGTACAACAACATCTTGTAAGCGGAGAGAAGGTGAGTGAAAGGGTAGTAGATACAGCTGCAGAAGAGATGAGGATGAGAGAGGAGAAAGCCTTGAGAAGCAGAAAAATAAATTCGCTCCCTCTCCAAGATCAATCATCGATCTGGTTATCTCTGAACCACGTGACTTGTGATGCCAAAAATCTCGATTGCTATATTGAGACATTTTCGATCTCGAGGGGCAGACTTGCACGAGACACCGCAAACTACACCAGGCATCCTTGGTCCCGCGGGATGGACTACCAGCCCGTCGTCGTTCAAAAGCGTGCTCGTCCTTCCATTTCCAAACATAACGCAGAGTCAAGGCACTGGCGGCAGTTCAAACACCCTGTATTCATCAAAGAATACGCACCAGTCACCTCCATCCACTTCTCTCCCGCAAAACCCCACAGATATGCTGTGACCGCAGCTACTCGCGTACAAGTATATGCGCCAAAGACTCAGAAAGTCACTAAGACAATATCACGATTCAAGGACGTGGCACGCAGTGGCTGCATCCGAGGGGACGGAAAGCTTGTGGTGGCGGGAGATGATACTGGTTTGATTCAGGTGAGCTATCACAACAATACGCACAACGGTTTGAACAGTCAAGCGCCAGATATTGTCTCCTCACATGCGAAACGTTACTTGTTTAGATATTTGACATCAACTCTCGCGCCATTTTACGAACCCTCGACGCTCACAAACAGCCTGTGCACGTCACGAAGTTCTCGTCCCTCGATAGTACGCAAGTCCTCTCTTGCTCCGATGATACCACCGTTCGGCTTTGGGACGTCCCATCTCAGACCACGATCACCACCTTCGCCGATCACACAGACTATGTCCGTTCTGGACAAGTCTCTTCCTCCAATCCACACCTTATTCTTACGGGGTCGTATGACGCCACCGTACGACTTTTCGACTCGAGGACTGGCGAATGCGAGATGGTCATGGGGGGTAGCTCTGGAGAGGGCGGTGGCCGGAATACCCTGCCTGTGGAACAGGTGCTCATGTTTCCTTCGGGGACGGTCGCGGTTTCATCAGCGGGACCCATTCTGCGCGTATGGGACCTCATAGCGGGTGGACGGTGTACCCGTGCACTGTCAAATCACCAGAAGACCGTTACCGCTATGACGTTCAACTCCGATGCCAGTCGCCTTCTCACCGGAGGTCTTGACCAGATGGTCAAGGTGTACGATGTCAGCTCGTACAAGGTCGTGCACACGATGCGATACCCTGCCCCTCTCCTCTGTCTCGCTATATCTGTGAGTACATTGTGCTTTATAGACAGATTTTGACTGAGACGAATGCCCGAATAGCCCGACGAAACTCACATAGCAGCCGGTATGTCGGACGGAACACTATCTGTCCGTCGGCGCCAACCAAAAGCTTCCGAGGCCGCCTCAAATGATCTGTTTTCCACCGCCGCGCTTCGGTCAGGAGCATTTGAATCCTTCTTGGGAGGCGCATTGCCCTCGCTTGGCCAAGGGCGTGTGCGGGAAAAGAAGAAAGCGAAGCCGCAAGGGGATGTCGACGAACTCAAAGTAGAAAGCAGACGAAAAAAGCGGCTAAGGGAGTATGACAGAATGCTGAAGGGGTTCAAATACTCGGCTGCGCTGGATTCCGTCCTGCGGAAGGTATGCACTCGAATTCGACGGCACTACATCGATGTCCGGCGCTCATGCTTTGGGCCTACAGCAAGTGCCGCCTACAACGACGTTTTCCGTCATCCAAGAGCTGGTGCACCGAGACGGGTTGAGGACTGCACTCGCAGGACGCGATGATGTCTTACTTGAACCGGTGCTCCGACTCTTGCTCAAGCATGTCACAGATCCTCGGTTTGGCGAGATGGTGTGCGACATTGCCAGTGTCGTCATCGGTCAGTTCCCTTCGTCACTTCTCTCTAATCCAAACTCACGGACATCTCCTAGATATGTACACTCCAGTCTTGGGACAATCACCATTGATCGACACCCTCTTGGTTCGGCTACGCAAGAAGGTGGAGGCGGAGCTGCGGTTCCAGCAAGAACTGCAAAAAACAACGGGTGCTTTGGATATGTTACTTGCCACCGCGGCTCTGTCTACGCAACCTTGATATATTTCACAAGATGCAGCAGTGGTCTTTTGAGTAATGTACAGCAGCATAATTAGCATGCCTCCAGGAATGCTATCAGATTTTGTAGGATTTCTACTTGTGACAGACTTCCTTCGGCGACATCCGGTTGCGAATCGCCTTCGTCGACGTTGTCGCGATAGATCTCCAGCGTATTCACGATGTCCTTTAGCGATTTGTTTCTCCGATTCAGCATGGCCTGAATATGGCTGCGGATCTACGAAAATTTAGTCAATATCGCTTATGTTGGGCATCAGAGTCAAACCGTACGCCATCGTCTTCCATGACTATCCATGCAAGGATGTAGTCCACAGTCTGCAATGTAAACATACCGCCTTCTAACCGCCGAAGATAGAATAGATCTTCCTCCTCTGGGCCTATTGATTCACCTTCAGCAATCAAAGCCTGTCGACATGAGCCTCAGCAATGAGCGTTTCAAGTGTCAGAGGTTATACGAGCCTTCTTCTCATTTTCTATGTCCTTGTTGACAGCGTTGAGGCGACCTTGCGCAGCATCTCTGATCTCCAGTAACTTGTCAACCTTTTCATAGTTATTTTCGACGAACTTCGCCAAGAGACGAATCCGTGCGGGGGATTCAGAAGCGAGATTAGTGAAGAGTGACGAGACGATTCCCAAGGCGTGTGCAGTGTCTTCGGAAGCCGGTGGCGCTGCGTGGTCCTTGTGCCTTTTTGCTTGCTGGAAAGAGAAGATCACAGTAAAATTGATGTGGCAGTATCAGACAAATCGCCATACCTTCCCCATGAATGTAGAGAAGAGATACTTGAGTCCGAGCGCCTCCACAAATGTTTCGCAGGACGACGTTCCTGACGAGCCAGATAAAGTATAATCAAGTACTTTAATCGACCTTGACCGCGCTTGCATCTTATCCCTACGGCACTGTCAGTAAATGCACTCGGCAGACACGATAGATCTGTCAGCTCACTTCATGATGAGTACCATGAGATCGACACCTTCGCTATCGAGGAAAAGCTTTTTGATCTCGGGTTCGCCCAAAGCAGAGCATAGCGCATCAAACACATTCTCCATGAATTCTGTTTCGTCAGCGTCCACAGGATCTCTGCGTCTGAATTGCTGCATTGAGTAAGATGTGAGTTACGAAAATCAACGAATTGCGCAAAGGACGAACTCACAGAGAGAACCTTCAGAATCGTCTCCACACCGTCCTTCTTGCCTAGTTCTAGACGGTTCGAACGGTTATTCTGAAGGAGAATCGACAACAACTCCGCCGCGTAGCCACGATTCTCGTCGTGTTTCTTCGACTGAATGCGAGTGAGCAGCCATGCCATAATATTGGTTTTATGCGCCAGATGGGCTGCTAAATCGGCATTGAAACCAAGCAAATTCTCGAAGATACCTGTCATGTTTATTCAGCACAAAAACAGAATGCTCCGCAACCGAAGTGCCTACCCAGTATATGGAAGACGCCCTGTCTATCGGATTCCTCGGCCTCATTGAGACGCGAGAGATTGTCAACTAGAAGCTCCATGACAGAGTTCTCAAGCTAAATAGTGTGATCAGCGCATTGGAGTATTCAGTACCAAGCACAACAGACCTACCAAGCCCTCAATAAGCGTCTTCAGGGCCTCCTCTCGACTCCCTTCAGCTTCCTCCTCCTCAATCTCGTTCCCGACCTCTTCGTCCGTGAGCTCGTGGATCAACTCCACCACGTCTATGACAATGTCTGCGTTTTCATGACTGAGCAGGCCAATTAGACGTGAGGTAGCTCCTGAGCGGACAAGCTCAGGATACGCGACGACAGGAGCTTGGGCAAGAGGGAGAAGCATTTTGATCGCTAGATCTAAGTCGGCTTCGGAATCAATAAATCTAGAGACAAGTGGTCAGAGTTGGGGGAGTGAGCCTGACATGCACTTCCTACTTTGTAGGATCATCAGAGTATTTGGACCTCTGATCCTGATTCTTGTCTGCAGCACGCTGGAACCGCAGGAGTAACCTACGAACACCAGTGATTGAGAGTTCCTCCAGCTTCACATCAAATTCATCAACTCGTGTCATGACAAGTGCATACAGAAGCCAACCCACATCTTCTCTTGCTTCCTCTCCACCTGCACTGTCGAAAATATTCAGGATTTCTTTCTGCTCCATTGTCAATCCTCCGCCGAAGAATCTGCCTTCTTCGTCCTCTTCTGCGAAGTAATCCGCATCTCCGCCAGGAGCAAATTCGCCCTGCGCAGTGTCGGCATTTTCATCTTCATCCTGCACGGTGGCCCTGCGAGACTCTTGTACCGGTAAGGTTGACCTACTAGGAAGGACGTCTTCCGAGATGCTGGAATCGAGCTTCATCCTCTTCAACATTTCCGGTGTAGGAGCATCTGGCATCCTGCGTTTATTACTGCCCACAGGCAGCTTTGGGACCTACCGCTACCATGAGGTTGATGCTGTGGCAAGGAGAGCGAGCAATCATTACCTTGAATAACTTGTCGATGTCCATAGCAGCTAGTAGTCGCGTTCCTCACGCCAAGCCAGGAGAATCAGTAAGAGATGGCGGATTAGCGCAGAACGCCTCAAGACTCAAGTAGTACGTCTCGAATAGTAGTAGACACTTTCAAGATTCGGAATCTAGGACCAGTCGTGCTCAAGTCGTGCTGGATGTGGAGGGCTGGGTAGTGTCTGCGGCCAAGTCTACGCTCGAGCAGCTCGTCAAGTGATCACATTCACGACGCCACATAAAGTGACGCTCGTATGGTGAGTCCGACCGCCTAGGCTGACTGCCTTCGGCCTCTGAAACTCTTACACAAACTATCCTCTCCTGCCGGATTACCGTCGTTCATCGTATCACGGACCAAACTAGACTATAGCAATCTCAACTGACGAATCGTGACATTACCTCTTAGTCATGGTCATTTTGTAGCTCAGTGGCAACAGGTCTAGCGCAAGTCGCAGATGCGACAAAATAGTACATGTCTATGATAACAATATGTCATGAGGTTGTGTTAACTACGAACACTGTTCGCAAGACATCGGTGTTTTCAAGCAAGATACAGGACATGACCAGGAGGCGGCTTGACGCTGCTCGACTGAAATATAACTCACCAAGCACCCGTTACAAAGAAGTTCAGCGGAGTGGAATTCCAGCCGGGAAAGAATACTCGGTTTGTACATCAACATGAGAAGGGAATGATGGGTGAGTCCAAGAGCTATACAATAATTGGGTAACCTACAAGACTTCGCATAGAACCCTCTAGTACGGCTTATGCCTGTTCTGCTTCAACCCCTTCTCGAGCTGCTTGGCCTTCCTGTGGCCTATTTCGACAGGGTTGATAGCATTGTCTGCCTTCTTCAGCTTAATAGGCCGATTACCGACGTACTTGCCTGAGTGAGCTGCATTAGGCCGGTCGGTATCAGATCATGACAGTGATGACGTACCGTCCATCTCTTTCCATGCTTTCAGAAAGTCCTCTGGGTCGGAGAAGGCCACAAAACCAAACTTCGCCTACAGCATATTTAGCATAAAGTCTAGGCCCTGATGCGCGACAACTGACCTTTCCACTCAATCTGTCCCTAATGACTCTAGCCTTCTGAAATGACGAGTATTTGTTGAATGCGTTCGCCAAAACGTCATCAGAAACGTCGTTACTAAGATCACCAACGAACAACCGGAACCATGCTGGTGTATTATACTCATCAGGAACTGAAGTTTCAAATCAAAGTTCAAAGCTAGTGACTCACATGGGTTCCATTCCAGCAGCGTCTGGTCCTCCCAGACCTTGCCAGCACCCTTGCGTAACACGGTCGTTCTCTTACCGCCTTTCGCTAACTTGCCACCGGCTCCGCCGCGCTTGTCGATCATAGCACCGGGCACGTAGACACTCTGTTGAGCGAGAATTCCAACATCGTATTCGTATGCATTCGCAGGGACAGGAGCACTGTGAGCGGATGAGGAGGCACCGGGTATGGGGTACATTGGTCCCTGATACGGCTGATGATAAGGATTAACGTCTCCAGCATATTGTTGCTGCTGGTATTGTTGGTAGTAGTTTTGTGAAGAGTAGGGATCCATGGTGAAACGCAGTGAGGGAAGCTGAGACGTCGGTTTCAAGTGGCGGAGTAGTGGATGGACAGTACTTGTTACGCCTGGTTGCGCGAGACGGCACGAGGGGGCCCCACAGTCTACCTCTGCGAGCGCCTTACGTAATCACCCGATTTGGAACGAAGCAGAATTCTGGGTCTGTCCACACCGCCGCCGCCGCCGCCGTCCTCAACGCCCTCCCCGTCCTCAAGGTCAGTGGAAGTTCTATGCCGTCTCGGAGACCAAGTATGATGTATATGCGTCCTTGGCTGGAATGCGCATCCCGAACTCGTGCTGGGTGCTGCTGGATGCAAGACCTCCTCCTCGGATGACTCTCAGCCGACTCGTTACAGTCCATTGACACTCCCGCCCACATAGATGCCGTTCGTCAAAAAGGTCAAGTCCGACGCCTACTACTCGCGTTTCCAGGTCAAGTACCGTCGTCGTAGGGAGGGCAAGACCGACTGTAGGTGTCTAGCTATCCATACTATCTCCTCCGACTAACCCTCACTCTCAGACTATGCCCGCAAGCGCCTCATCACCCAGGCGAAGAACAAATAGTATGCTTCAGCTACGTCCCGTTTGACCACAGACACTCATTTGTCTGTTCAGCAATGCGCCCAAGTACCGCCTGGTTGTGCGCTTCACCAACAAGGAGATTATTGTTCAGATCATCTACGCTCGCCTCCAGGGCGACTTCGTTCTCTGCGCTGCGCGTTCAAAAGAGCTTCCACGCTATGGTGTTAACCACGGTCTGACCAACTGGACTGCCGGTATGTCGATGTACGCATCTTTTCGCATGCATACTCACCTCGACTTCGTAAGCCTACGCGACTGGTCTCCTCTGCGCGCGTCGGGCTCTGACCAAGCTTGGCCTCGCGGACAAGTACGAGGGTGTTGCGGAGCCTGATGGCACCATCCAATTGACGCAGACCCTTGACGAGGAAGACGCTCCTCGCCCCTTCAAGTGCTACCTTGATGTTGGTCTCAAGCGCACTTCGACTGGCTCCCGTGTCTTCGGCGCCCTCAAGGGTGCTAGTGACGGCGGTATTTACATTCCCCACAGCGAAAAGCGCTTCCCTGGCTTCGACGCAGAGTCGAAGGAGCTCGATGATGAGGTGCTGAAGAAGTACATCTTCGGCGGTCATGTTGCGGAGTACATGGAGTCGCTTGAGGAGGAGGATGACGAGCGGTGCGTTTACTGTTATATCTGCTGCTGTAGTTTTCATCCCTGATATATTTTCCACAGCTTCAAGAAGCAGTTCGCAACTTACCTTGCTGACGGTATTGGCTCCGAGGACATCGAAGAAATGTGGACCAACGCGTACGCCGCGATCCGGGAGGACCCCACCTTTAAGCCCACCGAAAAGACCAAGGACTGGAAGGCGGAGACTCTCAAGTACAAGACTCACAAGCTCACCTTGGAGGAGCGCAGGGCCAGGATCCAGGCCAAGATCGAGGCGTTCCAGGCTGGTGCCGCGGACGAGGATGAGGAGTAGATTCTTTTCCTGTCTCATGCATACCTCTCCATGTTCTCTATGTACTACACCTCCCCACCCTTGCACAGAGACACATATTGCCATGACACGCTATGCCAGTGTGTTCCTTCTCACTCTGATTACTCTTGCGAGTGCACGTCAGTCCGCAAAGTATCATGGATTATTAAGGTACAGATAAAGCATGCTCCATCATTGTCCGCACCCAGTGCAAGAGCTCTGGGTAATCTCGACCCACATGACGGTACGTTTCTGTCCATATCACAACCTCGCTCCTCGGGTGGGCTAGACGAGAGGCAATGCAAACAATCGAGTACCCCTCCTTCAACTGTACCCGGAAATTACTGTAGCCGATAGTCAGACTTGACGTGATAACAGCCGATGGTCACTTACAGCACACAACCCTCCCATCTCCCTACGCTGCGCCCCGTCAACAAGTCAACAAACCATGTGCCGGAGGCACGATCACATAGGTCGTGGCCAGTCTCGCAGATCCTATTCAGGATGCAAATAGTGACCTCGTCTTTAAGCAGCTGGGCGAGCTGGGGTATCGATGCTAGAGATAAAGTCGCCTGAGGCAGATGCGCAATCAAAGAGGATGGAGATTGCAGGGCGAAACGAAGGGTATGCCTGTTGCGCCACACGTTGAGCAATCAATATTCTTGGAACACAGCGAGACGTACCGATCATCAATGCGAAGAAGGGCTTCCCCGCTCATTGGCCCCCTCTTCTCACTCTGCAAGAGCGCAACAAGCTCACTGCCACCCTCACAAACAGGCTCGAATCTGTATTTCGTGGATATGCCCGCTTGTTGTAGGGCTGTCGCGACTTTCTGTAATTCCACTTGCACGCGATCACAGAATACCTCGTACTGAAGGAGGTCAATGATCGGCTGAAGGATCTGAGTGGCTGCGGGATTTGGCGGGCCAGTCCGCGAGAGGCCAGCGCGTCCAAGTCGCCGAGCCTTCGCACTAGCATGAACACGGAGGAGTAAGATCCTGAGTGTTGCCAAGATTATATCGCATTTTGCCCCCGTAGTTCTCTCGACCTGTACGCGCTGAGCAATGCTTCCCTCAACCTATGGTGTTGACTGCGATCAGCTCATTGTATATATGCAGACATTTATTGAGGAGACCCACCAACTCAAAGCGCAGCTCAATCCCTTGAGCTGCTTCAATAACGATCAGTCGCTCAGAAACGCGGGCGGAAGCGGTGGGCAGATTGCCTGCCTCTTTGATCAGCATGGAATAAATTTCTTGCTCCACAACTTCCGCTTGCGCGCATTGTAACGAGTTATCCAGGGAACTGTCTTCAAAGGCATGAATGTTGTTCTTCTCAATGTGACGCACACCCGCGGCGTCCGTGGTAATGATCAAGACTTGCAAGCGAGTGCGCTGTCTGAGAGGGAACTCCACAGTACCCGCATCTGCGCTTGTGTTGGATATTCGTCCAATCGCCCTACGGCGGAAGAGAGCGGGTGCTGTGTGAATATCAGAATGCTGTAGCTCCAACCCCAAAATGTCTCACATTCTTCGAGTCCAAAGGAGATTAGGAAATCTTTCGAAGTTCTGTCGGCACCCTTGCCCGTCGCAGATCCAGAAGGTAGGGGTGCAGGGATTAGACCCCAATTTCCTCTTCTGATCCTCAGAGCATCAACCCAATATCTCTCGTTTTGAATTCGGCCACTTTCCATCTTCTCGGCTGATGACTTGAACAGATGAGCAGCTTTCCTTAATGCTCTGTCTTTGCCACCGATCACGAGTTGAGTATTAAACGCCTGTACCGAAGTGAATGGCTGAGGTTTTGAGACAGCCGTCGCGGTAAGAGAAGGACCGGAAGATTGCGAAGCTGGACCAGAAAGTAATGGAGCGTGGGCGTCGAATGAGAGAAGTTGCGATAGGAGATCCCGAGCCTGTGTCATTTCTCCTAAGGCGATGCTAACTCGAGGTAGGTCTCGACGTTGTGGCTGCGAGTCGGAATTGGAACTCACTGCAATTGCTGCATCAATGCCACACGCATTTGAAACAGCTCCTCAGGTGTCGTAGGACCCGTTGAGTCCGAAGTATCTTGTTTGTTCTCGCCGTCTATCACTTCAAGTTCGGTGGGCCAAGCCATTTCAGTCGGGGGCTGACCCTGCACATTGTCGAAGAAGGTCACACCGCGCTCAACGAATATTCTCGTGAGCTTTTCCCCAATCTCAGCAGTCATATTCCTCTTCCTAAAACGGTGCTCAGCATGGTATCATTACGCAATGAGGCCACGCACGGATCATATACATGTCGGCCCTCTGGCGTGATGTCCAGCAACTTAAGTACTGGGAGGCCTTCATCGTCTTTGTAAGGTGTTTCCAGAGATAACTTCAATTTCTTCCAGGGTGGTTCATCCATAACGATAGGGTGGTCACAGCCTATAGCAAGCACGCGGGTTTCACCGGGGCGTATGGAGGTCTGGAGTCTGTCGGGTTCGAGACGGGATGCGTGCCGCGGGGACCAACGGCAGAGCACGGGTATCGTGTAGCCCCGATTAGATCTCAGATTCAATCAAGTAGCTTTGCCACAACTTTGCCTTTCGGGTCGACCATATAGCTACCCGGTCCCGCTACCTCGACGAGCATCCTCCCGGTCGTCTTCCCCAACTACGACACTTCCATTATGCCGCACTCAATGTCAGAAAACTCTCCAGGACCGTCGTCCTTCACAAGGAGGCGATCTGAGGATGAGGATTCTTCGAGGATCAGCAAGAAACCCCGGACCAGAGTCAGGTACGAGGATCTGACCATCAACGGTTATTCGGCCCTCTCACATCACGACGTCAGCTATTCCTGTGGCGAATGCCATAGGCGCAAGCAGAAGGTTGGTTTTATCTCTCTTTCAAACATTCATGTAAGCTGACTCATGTCCTTGCAGTGCGATAGACAGATACCTTGCTCACACGTTGGTTCATAATTGATTCGCACGGTTTCTGCATTACTGAATATTATCACAGTGTGTGGCACGCAAAGTTCCAGAATTGTGCAAAGCCTACACGCCGGGGAAGACTGACCAGGATGTACACGTCCGCCTGGCTAGATTGGAGCACATTATCGAGACAGCGCTCCCCCAATATTGGTCACAAGGCATCTCAACCCCTTGTTCTGATGTCTACGGAAGGCGCCGTTCGACCTCACCAGGAATTGAAGATGGAAATCGCTCACAAGCGGAAGAGGAAGACCCAAGTGGAGGCATGATCGAGAGCGGACGTTGGTACGGTAAGAGTGCCTCGGAAAGTATAGCTGCCCCCGCTCTATTGGAGCAGGTATGGCCATGCCACCTGTGCTGTGTTTATTGTTTCTAATAATTTTCATAGTTACAAAACCTTGGCTCTGATGGCTCACCTATTGGAGGCTCCGGCCAAGCCAATTCCGACGGGACTCGATCGGAAACCAGGATCCTGACTAATTGTCCTGAACCAACTGCCGCCGACAAGCTGAAACGACTGATTCTGGATTGCGGAGTCCCACCTCATAAGGTGTCAGAACTACTGAGCGAGCTTCCGCCTATCGCATTGACGGATAGGCTGGTCAATCACTATTTCTCCGCCATGTTCGTAATTGATATTCAGCCGGCTTTGTCATGACTGACAACCATCTCTAGCAATTGGACTCGGTACCCCATCTCAGAACGCGACTTTAGAATGTCATACTCGTCCATATGTGCCGGGGGAACGACGATAAATCCCAACAACATTCGCTTTTTACCTCTGTTATTCGTCATCCTTGCTATATCGGTTCGCTTGGCTCCAGATCACATCGGCGGCGATGAGCGCACTCGAAAGATGACGTCCGTGCGCTATTATTGGTCATGTCGGTCCACGTCGGTCCTTCCTGTACCTCGAGTGAACTAATTGCTTCCACAGCACGAAGATCTTTATTGGTAGCGGCCGCCATCCAACCCGACTGCTTTGAGATGGTCCTTACTCGCATGCTGGTAAGCTCCAGTTACTTTGCGTGGCTCGCGTACATACTGGCTAATACGTGTCTTGAGAGCGCCCGGTTCCTCATTCTTGATCGTAGGATGACCGAGTCGTGGAGTCAGCTGGGGGCCGCAGTGCGGACGGCGCAAGCTCTTGGTCTGCATAGAGATGGTGCAGCGATGGTAATGTCATCATATAATGCTTGACCTGCAGCGCTGAAGTTACGATTAGGGAATGGATCCTCAACAAGTGGAGAAGCGTCGACGAATCTGGTACAGAATCCACGTAGACAATCTGAAACGGTTCTGACCTAATTGCTCGCAGGGCACATCTCTACCACGCTGATCGGTCAATCGCCCTGGTGCTGGGAAGACCTATAGCCATTCAAGACACGTATACTTCTACCTTACCTCCTGCCAATGTAGAAGATCTGGAGACATCGGATCTCCGCAATCCCCTACCTCTCACAACTCCGACACCTGCCACCTTCATGATTCTGAGGAACACTCTCGCCGGCATCATGGGTCGCATGTCTCACCATTTCCAGAAAGTGCGATCCGCAGGCCATTACTCGGACGTGGTTACTTTAGACGATGAATTGCTCAAGTTCATGCAGTCACTCCCCTCGCACTATGCGCTCGATCCTGACACCTCACTCGACCAGTCTCATCCGTACATTCCCGTACACCGATTCCTCCTCGTGACGGAAATCCTTTTTGTGCGAATGACTCTTCACAGACCATATTTACTGCGTCGACTGGGCTCTGATCGGTATCTCCGCTCGCAAACTGCGTGTTTCGAGTCGGCTCTCAAGGATTATCATATCCGTCGGGTATTCTTGGAATCTACCACAAAAGAGGCCCGGGATCCTGTGGTCACAGCTTATCGCGAATTCCAGTCCGCCATGATCAGTGGAATCTACCTCGTTCTACATCCGAATGGAAGTGATGCAGCCGCCATGCATTCTGTCCTAGACGGGTTCATTAAGGGCCACGGGGGAGGGGAGGACGAGACAACGAGGAGGGAGCTCGCAATCATCCTCTTCCTCAAGAAGAAATCCTCTCAAATGACCGGTATTCTAGAAGATACCAAGGATAACGTCATGGCGGTTGACACTCCGGCAAGTCAGAAGCCACCACCGATGGACGCGCATCTTCTACTGAACTTGCGCAAACCCACCCCGCCGAGGAGTATGAATGGCCCGACAAGTTCCAGCCATCTTGCCAGCGGTCCATTCGCTCCCGGAACCTCACTACCTGCGGCCGTGTCATCGTCAACGTCGCCGAACGCTACCATCGCAACTTCCCATCTGTCCCCCGTTCAGCATTTGCTGCACTCTGAATCCCATTCTGGGACAGGCAGTCCGAGCGCGGATGACGAATCTGCAGCGCAGAACATCTTGGATCAGTGGTGCGACATATTCAGTGGGGGACCCACGCTAGACGAGTCAACTGGTGGCGCCCCTATGCCGTGGGGTACGCCAGGTCTGGCCGACTTGTCAGGCTGGTTGGAAGCACCGGTTCAGCCACAGACAGGGGGAGTCGAGCGGCTTGAGCCTCTCCCTGGCGTCGCCGACTCGGATTGGAATTATTGGGAGACACTGGTCAATCAGATTCGAAGCAGCCCGATGGTACATCGGACCAACTAGGGTGGTGCGCGTTCATGGCCAGATGGAGGTTCAGATTTTCGGTATACAAGGATTACTATGTACGAGTATAGTCGTGTGGGCTTCCAAATGTATGATATTCGTCGTCGCGTATCGGGTTATCTATCTAGATGCTAGTTCGTGCATGGATTTTTCGTGCCACCATCAAGACCTGATCAAACATCGCGGGAGGAATGACATCACTCCGAGGCATGTATCTAGAGCCGCTCCTATCCACTCTCTCGCCGTTTCTCGGGGCTTGCTCTACTCTATACACCAGGGCCGAAATCAGTCGGTCGAATGTGAACTTCGTGGACGCGCCGCAACGTTCGCTGAGACAGGTGGTGTCCTCACTTCAAGGTGTGTACCACTCGCCGCCATCTAGATATGTAAGGGTATTGACTAGCTTCTCTATTACCCGCAATATTGAAAATGGACATCTGAAGCAAAGTCCCAAACGTCACGTTGCGAAGCTCGACCTGTGGAGGAAGTCATATTCCCGCTGCAATGCAGAAACGTGCTCGCAGCCCTGATCTTGCAGACAACCAGACCCATTCGCGAATCAAGCTAGACCCAGTTCTCATCGACATCCCTAACACATCAGTCTCTCCTGGAAAGACTACGGAAGCTTCTAACTTAACCCGTATACTGTCTTGGAACATCGAAACACCTATTCCCTTCCTCACCTTGCCTCCAAGAAAGGTTGGGGCGTCTTCCGTCGTTCCCGGAAGTCATCCCACATTCCTTCGTGACATGCTCGCCCGGTATAACTTTCCAGAGTACCTATGCTTGCAGGAGGTTCGCGCGAGGTATACTGACAAGGATTGGCTCACAGCATTTCAAAGAGCGATGGATGGAAGGGATGAAGAATCCAAATACACGGCTTATACCTCACTGAATCGAGCGACTCGAGGACAACGTCATTTTGGCGTGATCACATTTGCCAGACACCCCGAGGACGTAGCGGTGGGGAGAGAAGTTGGTTGGGATTCTGAAGGCCGAGTGGTGATACTGGAGATGAAAAGTGGATGGGCTCTGGTCAACGTATACGCTCTCAATGGGAGCGAGTACATGTGGAGAGATCCTCTCGGCAAGGCGGCGCCCAAGACTCGAAACGAACGTAAACGCGAATTCAACCAACTGCTTATGAGGGAATGTCAGGATATGCAGGCTCGCGGTCTGCGTCTGGTCCTCATCGGAGACTTTAACATCTCCCTGCAGCATCGTGACTGCCGCCCTCGCCTTCGAACCGAATATCCCCATGGATTGGCTCGCAAGGAATTCAACGAGCAGTTCATACCAGGGCTTAATCTAATCGACGTCTTCCGGCACAGGCACGGGGATAAGCGAGCCTTCAGCTGGTTTGCAAAAGGGAAGCCACAGGGAGCCGATTGTGCAAGAGTTGACTATAGTCTGGTGGAACGCAGTTTGCTCTCGCATGTCGTGGATATGGTCTACCTCGAAGACCCCAAGGAGAGGGGACATAGTGACCATGCTCCAATGTTGCTCACATTGAGAGACATGTCTGATTTATCGACGCCCGAGGATGTCGAGGAATCGGGGTAGCGGAACGCCTAGGTACAACAGCCTCGTTTTGACATGGCACCAGGACGATCGCCCGATGAATGGATCGCAGGGAGTAGTCTTCTACCGTTAAGCGGGCTTATGTAGCGACATTGTACGGTTTTGTGCACTCACATATACTAGTGAATCATCAGGCGGACTGGTACGACGGCGTCGCGGTCACGCAGCCTATATAGGCGGCTCACGGCGCCGCGCGCGTCGACGGTCGCGCGAATGCTCCACGTGATTACTAACGGTCCGGTCACGTCGCGGTGGCGCTGGGATGAGCTGCGCCTGACAGTACTTGCTCATCTGGACTTCGCCTCCTCCTCTATCGCAATGCAGACGATCAATCGATTTCTCTACGGACCGACTGCGGAGGAGAAGGTTCGTGCGTGGCAAACCAAGCTGCGTTCCGAACAGCGCGTCCTCGATAGGGAGATGAGGCAGGTCCGATCTCGTTCCCGTTCTTTCGTACTGCTACTAACAGAGCCCCAGCTCGACACAGCCACAAGCAAGGCAAGGCAGACGGTGAAGCAACTTGCAGCAAAGGGTGATGTGAAGTCCGCACGGATACTTGCGCGGGAAGTAGTGCGCAGCAACAAGCAGAAAGATCGCTTGTCTGTCTCGAAAGCGAGACTGGGTTCCATTGGCAACCAGCTACAGCAGCAGTTGTGTATGTCCAAAGCGTTCTACCTGCAATTGAGTTTCTAACTCTCATATCCTTCTGAATATTACGACATAAACATGTCTTCGTCCCCGGTACTGAAGCCATGGTCAAAGTAGCCGGTTCGCTGCAGAAGTCGACAGAGATCATGAAGCTATCAAACGCACTTGTCAGGCTTCCTCAGATCAGCCAGACAATGCGGGAGATGAGCATGGAAATGACGAAGGTAATCATGATCCACAGTCTCGGTGCGTGATCTGATTCTACGACTTCGTGTAGGCTGGCATCATGGAGGAGATGCTGGATGATACCCTTGAGATGGAAGATGATCAGGAGCTGGAAGAGGAAGCAGACGCTGAGGTCGACAAAGTCCTGTTTGACTTGACGAACGGGAAACTTGGTCAGGCTGGTACTGTGCAAGACGAACTGCCGGTATGTCGCCTCTTGATGATGTCTATCGTGTCAGTAATTTGGGTATCCAGTCATTACAGGACAAGGTGGACGAGGAAGAGACAGAGAGGGCGATGGAGCAGTATCGGCAGCAGCTCAACGGACTGCTCAGCAGCTGATGTACTTGGGTTGTTGTCATCATGTCTCCTATGCGCTCTTTCTTTTGCGGAGCACTTCTTTGTAAATGTACTCTTACTGCGCACCGTGTACATTGGGAAGAATGGCTATTTCTGCATATACCTAGACAGGCTTAAACCAGTGAAGGAAGGGCACGATAAGTAGACTCAAGGATTACTAGGCAATATCCATGCGAAGTTAGCACCAAATACGCGAGTCCTGCTATATCCTGCTGTGCTTTTCTGTGGTTTCACGAATCCCAGAGAGCATCGTAACGGAATATCATTTCGGAATTAAGACCTTGGCTGATCTTGAAGGCGCGGCCGCGCGACTAATAGGCGCTACTTCCCCGTCGGCTGAATCGGGCGATGGATCGAGTGCCATGTGGCACTACATCATCTGCACGTGCCGGGTGATTTTCGAAAGACTGTTGGGCATTTCGGCTTTACGACACTCTCTTCGCCGTTCTCATCCGACGACTCAAAAATGTTGGCATCGCGGACACTTGCTGGCAGTGTGCGAGTTGCGGCGAGGGCGTCACAGGTGCGCATTGATGGTCATCATATAGAGAGTATGCTGTTCAAGTTGCCCTGCTATCTTGACAGAACATCCGTTGTTACGCGTCTGCCTCCCCAACTGCTGCTTTTGCTGGAAAGAAGAACAGCAACGTATATTTTCCATCGCGGAGTGTGTTTCGAATTCTGAACAGCTTTTCCAGGGCAAATATACTGTGACTTTGATACCTGGCGATGGTAGGTTGACACGATTCAGTTGTGGAGAGCATTTCTGAACGCTGCTCAGGAATTGGTCCTGAAATCAGCGAGTCTGTGAAGGACATTTACAGTGCTGCCAAAGTATGTGCCCGCACGAGTATCTTGTTTATTTTTCTGAAATTTGTGCAAGGTTCCTATCGAATGGGAGGAAGTCAGCGTCACCCCAGTGCTCAAGGGAGGCAAGACCGTAATCCCTGACGCCGCTATCAACTCGGTCAAGAAGAACACGGTTGCGCTCAAGGGTGTGTTATTTCCCTACTGAAGGAAGTAGCGGCAATTGACGGTTCAATCTGTTAGGCCCGTTGGCGACTCCTAGTCAGCGCATTCTCTAATACAGTCATGGATTTAGTCTGACACATGATTGGCGCCAGTTGGCAAGGGTCACGTCTCGCTCAACTTGACATTGCGACGCACTTTCAACCTGTTTGCCAACGTCCGGCCTTGCCTGTCCGTCAAGGGCTTCAAGACTCCTTACGACGATGTCAACACCGTTCTTATTCGCGAGAACACCGAGGGAGAGTACTCCGGCATCGAACACGAGGTAGGCGACTTCCGACTTCATGGCGTTATCAATGCTGATTCTATGGAACTTAGGTCGTGGATGGAGTGGTTCAGTCCATCAAGCTCATCACATGGGATGCCTCAGAGCGTGTCGCACGGTACGCGTTTAACTATGCCCAATCGACTGGGCGCAAGCGCGTCACTGCTGTGCATAAGGCGAATATCATGTGAGCATGTGATGTTATCCTTACAATGGACTGAGTGCTGACTAGCACTGCAGGAAAATGTCCGATGGCATGTTCCTTTCTGCTTGCCGTCAGGTCGCCAAGGACTTCCCCGAGATCACCTACGACGAGGACCTTCTCGACCGCGCGTGCCTCCAGGTGCTTGCGCTCCCTTCATAGTCGTATGCAACTACTTACTCATAGTGTGCAGATCGTGACTAACCCGAAGCCGTTCTCTGACCGTGTCATGGTCATGCCGAACCTTTACGGTGATATCCTGTCGGACATGTGCGCCGGCCTCATTGGTGGCCTTGGTCTGACACCGTCTGGAAACATCGGACGCGTATGTTCATGTCAGAACCATCATCGTCGAGTATCAGTGCTGAACGTATCCTTAGGACGCGTCTATTTTTGAAGCCGTTCACGGTTCTGCGCCGGACATCGCTGGTATGTGATATGCCAAATCATCATTCGCCCAGCCTCACGATGTTTTCCTCAGGCAAGGGTCTGGCGAACCCTACCGCGCTTCTGCTGTCCTCTTTGATGATGCTCCGGTATGTCCTTGATGATCCTGATGCACGAGCGAGATCTGACGCATACCTCAGCCACATGAATCTGAATGAGTACGCTGACAAGATCGAGAAGGCCGCTCTCACGGTGAGTACTCTACGCACTTCTCTTGACAGTGCCCAAGGCTGATATTGGATGTAGACTATCTCCGAGGGCAAGCACATCACTGGTGATCTCGGTGGCAAGGCCTCGACTACGGAGTACACGACTGCCATCATTGAGAAGCTTGGCAAGGCATGATAGACCACCTTAGACATCATAGACCACTCATGTATTCCCCGAACCAATACCATCAGCCATCTTAACCTGTGATTACGGCATTGTAGTTGCTCGCTAGATGCTGTGACTCTGAATCCTCGAGCCGACAAGCCTCCTCGGGCACACGGTGCAAGTGACTTTGAGTAAGAGAATGTAGCAGCTGGCGTGATGTCGCCCAATTGATCGATGAGCTGGCAACGCGTTGCCAGGACGGAAGCAAATCTGTCGAAGACGCATAAGGGACACGAATAGAACGTTTAGAAATGAAATGTGAAATGAGTAAGAAACCATCGGCCGCTCAGAGTCAATCCGTGGGAAATCGTTGTACCGCCCCAAGGTCATAAGTCTGGCGCAGCTCACGTCGGTTTCTCCTCCTGCGACGATAAGCAAACCCCTTCCACGCCTACCCAGGCACCCACTCCCATAATCCCCCACTCGCCCTGCAGGGCAAAGCCATCTATCTACTACACTTCCAACCCTTCGGTTCGTGCATTTAACTGCACTTCGTCTTCGGCGCATTCTCACGTAATACGCTCAGGCGTCCCATCTCTTTTCAGAAACATCAAAATCCCAAAAACATACCATAATTTTCAAAACAGTTTGCAGTTTACGTCTACATCACGAACCAAATGACGGACGAAGTTACGCCCAAGAACCAGCAGGACACTCCGAAACCGGACGAGAAGAAGCCACCTGCGAACGGCTCCGCCAACGCTCAGTCAAATGCGGGCAAAGGTCAGAGGAAGAGCGGACCTCATCCTCGCGCTGCCTCTGTGAGCAACGGTAGTGGTATTGGCGCTCCGAGGCCTTCGTCCAGGTCTGGTAACAAGAAACCATCCATTGCCTCAGCCCAGGCTGCCGAATCTGGCTCAGACTCTAACAAGAAGGACAACAATAACAAGAAGCCGGAGCATCGTGCTAGACCCTCAACGGGTGGCAACGCGAGGTCGAGCGGCAACCGCAGGGCATCTCAGGGTCAGGGATCCCGACAGAACCCCGGCAACGCGAAGGAAGGTGGACCGAAGCAGAAGCAGGCTACTTCGCCTACTCCTCCTTCTGGCGCGGATAGTAGCGACGCATTGTCCTCCCTCCAGAGGGTCATCGCTGATTTGAAGACGACATCTCCTCCCAGCCAGTCTTCCGCTGCTACGAACATTTCCCTCACGGCCTCGATGTCCATGCCCTCGACTCAAGGGACGGCGTCGAATTTACCTGCTAATGCGCCTGTTTTCCAGCCTGGTGCTATTGCCTTCCCTAGCAGCGGCTCGGAGCCTCCGAGACATCGCAAGGCTGCATCTTTGGGTGGCTCTGGTCCCTCCAACGCGCACTCGTACTCTCCTAACTTGGGCTCCATGATGGAGGATGCCGAGGATGGACAGGGTGGTGCGATTGCCGAGGAAGGCGAGATCCAGGAGAGTGTCTACCAGTCTAGTCACCCACGTCGCTCTCTTTCCCAAAGTTTTATGGCTCCTCGTTTCGCTGCTCTCGCTGCTCAACAAGATCAAGGAGAGATTGTTGGTCCCTCGGGACGCCCGCAGCTCGCTCCAGGCTTCATGTTTGGTGCCAGGAGGCGCCCGAGCTCGGCTATGCCTATGGGACCTCCTATCAGCGAAGAGGATGTCGGATTCCAGTTTCCGCAGCAGTCGCAGAACAGCTTCAACGACGACATCCCTTCCAGGAAGCCTGGTGAAGGACCAGAAATATCAGGTATCATGGCGGAGCAGGTAAGCCTGCTATGGAATTTAGGCTACTGTGTTGTCTCACATGACTCTGCATAGATCGCTCTTCAGAATCAGATAGAAGCTTTGCAACAGCAGCAACAAGCCCTATACCAGCAGCAGCTTGCTTCAAACCAGGTCCTATCGTTCCAGACCCCTGGATTGGCTCCCGGTCGTGGTGTTCACCGTCGCGTTCATAGCACTGTTCCGATGGGCATGGGTATGAACACCTTCGGCGGTCCTCAGACCGCTATGGGTCATTTTGGCAGCCTCGGAGGCATGGGAATAGGTCTGGACGGACAGCCCCAAGGCGTCCCACGCGGTCACGGTCGTCGTCACAGCGTGAATGTACTGAACAAGTCCAGCAGTCAGCAAACGCCTGGGTCTATTGGGTTCACAAACAGTTTAGACGGATTCGATGATGGCTTTGTTCCGCCCGCTGGACTTGGCGGAAATACGCAGCATGCACGCTCTGATTCCAGTTGGCGCATCAGTGAGTACACATCTTGCTTCTGTCTCGAACGTCTCCTTAGTGACCCGTCATGCGTCAGACGGAGGCGTTGGGGGTCTCCAATCAGGCAATTTTGCTGCGGATCTCGCACAAGCTCAGGCTCAACTTCAGAGCCTCCAGCAATTCCGAGCGGCCGCCGGTGGACACCACCAGAAGATGGCGTCTTTCAGCTTCCCAAACATGTTACCCAACATGATGGCTGCCAATATGATGGGACTCGGCCTTCCTGGAATCAACCTCTTGCAACAGCAGCAGCAGCAATTCCAGTCACAGCTTCAGCAGTCTAACCAACCGCAGCGCAAATCACTCTTTGCTCCTTATCTTCCTCAGGCGTCCCTTCCGCCCCTGCTTGCCGCGGGCAAGCTCGTGGTTGGCATTCTGCGGGTTAACAAGCGCAATCGGTCGGATGCATATGTCGCAACCGAAGTCCTGGACGCTGACATTTACATCTGCGGTTCCAAGGACCGCAATCGTGCTCTTGAAGGAGATATCGTCGCAGTTGAATTGCTGGACGTAGACGAAGTTTGGGGCACGAAGAAGGAGAAGGAGGAAAAGAAGAGGAAGAAGGAGGAAAACTCCGCATACGATCCGAAAGGTTCTGCAGGTCGGAAGAACGACAAGAAGAAGGACGATGTCGAAGTAGAAGGGCAGGGCCTCATGCTCTTTGAAGACGAAGAGTAGCTTTTTTCTACTTCTACTGAGGTTCATGGCTCATCTACTTTGCAGGGTCACTGATGAAGTGAAGCCTCAATTTGCTGGCCACGTCGTCGCCGTTGTCGAACGTATGCCCGGACAACTCTTCTCTGGTACTCTGGGTCTCCTGCGCCCGTCGTCCGCTGCAACGAAGGAGAAGCAAGAGGCAGAGCGTCGTGAGCGCGAGGGTGATCGCGGCGATGAACCCAGAAGGCAGATCGAACGCCCCAAGATTGTTTGGTTCAAGCCCACGGACAAGCGTGTGCCGCTGATTGCTATCCCTACTGAGCAGGCCCCTCCTGACTTCGTCCAGAACTCGGAGGCATACGCGAACAAATTGTTCGTTGCATGCATTAAGCGTCACGTAAGACTCATCGGGGTTCTCGTTGTGCAACCATAGACTAACATCTCTCTATAGCCGATCAGCTCGCTGCATCCCTTCGGTACCCTGGTTGAAGAGCTCGGACCCATTGGTGACATCGAGGTGGAGACGAGCGCTCTCCTGAAAGATTGCAACTTCCCCACGGAGGAATTCACTGATAACGTGATGAAATGTCTTCCGCCCATTCCTTGGACGTAAGTGATTTCGGTTCTTCCTTGTATATGATCTTACCAAGTCGCTCTCAGTATCTCGGAGCGAGAGTTCGAGCTTCGCAAGGACCTGCGTGGCGAGCGAGTCTTTACGATTGATCCCGACACCGCAAAAGATTTGGACGATGCCCTATCTGTCAAGACGAACGAGGATGGTACATACGACATTGGCGTGCATGTTGCGGACGTGTCGTACTTCGTTAAGCCTAATACGGCTCTGGACCGCGACGCTCGCAAGCGTGCTACGAGTGTCTATCTTGTGCAGCGTTCTGTTCCGATGTTGCCGCCTACTCTAAGCGAGCAACTTTGCAGTCTCGTTCCTGGAGAGGATCGATTGGCTTTCACCGTCGTCTTCACCATGAACAAGGAGGGTAAAGTCTTGAAGAAGTGGTTCGGCAAGTCCATCATCAGGTGAGTATCCGATGCCCCTTCTAGGACGTACAACCGACATCTGGGTTTGCTAGGTCGGCCGCGAAACTCACTTATCAGAACGCGCAAGCCGCCCTCGAAGGCAAAGAACTTGGTGTGGAGCCTGTCGGCGACCATAAGGCAGCGGACGTCGCCAATGATGTGAAGATACTTGACACATTGGCCCAGCAACTGCGTTCTCGTCGCTTCCAGAACGGTTGCATCAAGACGGACTCGCTGAAGCTGACTTTCAAGCTCGACGACAGCGGTCTTCCTATTGATTGCTGGCCGTACGAGCGTAATGAGGCGCATCATCTGGTAGAAGAGGTTAGTTCAAACTGGGCCTGTCTTGTAATCAGCACACTCACTTCTCTTGATTAGTTCATGCTGCTCACAAACACTGCCGTCGCTCAGCAAATTGCTGTGCATTTCTCCGAGCAAGCCCTCTTGCGCCGTCACGATGCACCTATTGAGCGCCGACTGGTAAGTTTATGTCCTGGTTTTTGTTGTTAGTCGTTGACGTTCTCGTAGTTGGCCTTTGTGCAACGCGCGGAAAGGCTGGGTTACAAGATGGATACGTCCTCCGTGGCGGCTTTGATGAGCTCACTGCAGTCGGTCCAGGACCCCACTGCTCGACGCATCCTCGAGATGCTTCTGCAGAAGGCTTCGCCGCGTGCGAAGTACTTCTGTGCTGGCATGTTGGACATTGCGAAGTACGGTCACTACGCACTCAACATTCCCTTGTACACGCACTTCACGTCCCCCATTCGTCGTTATGCCGATATTCTCGTTCACCGCCAACTCGATTCGATCCTCCAGAACGGAGGTGAGTATCAGTGAACGTACTGGACTCTGCAGAGATCTGATCCTGCTACAGTAGAGCCGAAGTTCACTATGGACCGCGATGCCGTTGCGAAGGTCGCTCAGCAGTGCAACATGTAAGTGTCTACTCTGTTGTCACAGTACAGTCTTCTCATGCGATATTACAGCAAGAGGGATTCTGCGAAGCTTGCGCAGGAGCAGTCAACACATCTGTTCCTTTGCATCCTCATCTCAGACCTCACGCAGCGTTACGGCCCGGTCGTCCGTCAGGCGAAGGTTGTTGGAGTCTTGGAAGCGGCGTTCGACGTTTTGGTGCCAGAGTTTGGTATTGAGAAGAGGGTGCACGTTGATCAGATGCCGATTGACGTGAGTGCTAAAGACAAAGCTTTAAACTGCGTATTATTGACGCTTGGATTAATCTATAGAACCATGTCTACGACGAGCACACGCACACTCTTCAGATCTACTGGTCAGACAAGGATGTCATTACTTGGCTTGCCGAGAACAGCGACGATGAGCATCTCAAGAAGGTGAAACAGACTGCGGAACAACACGCAGCCAAGATGGAGGTCGTTTCTCGCTCCGTCCTGGATGAGAAGGCTCTCTTCGACGAAGACGATGCCGAGGACGAGATTGTCCTTGGCCGCAACAACAATCGTGAACAAGAAGAGACAGAGACCTCTAAGCAGAGGCTCCTGTCAAAGGCGAAGGTCCCGCCTTCTTTCGAAGGTCTGAAGACAACCCCGTCCGGCCACAAGATCCAGGAGATTCGGGAACTCATGACCGTTCCGGTGAGTGACGGTGGTTTCCAGGTGATGATCAACCATGTGGGCTTACATATACACTTCTTCAGGTGATCGTTACGGCAGATCTGACGAAGAGCCCCCCGGTCATCAAAGTCTACAGTGTCAACCCGTATGCTGCGTAAGAGCAAAATCATTGACGAATCCCCATGCCTTCTATTTCCCTGCCTCGCCTCTTCCAAGTTGGTTGTACGATATTGACGCAGAGTGCACATGAATTCCTTCGCCTTTGTTTTCGGATCATCATCACGCCTTGTATGCCTTCCATGTGCGCCCGCAGCATTCTTGCGACCCCTTGCTTCTCACAAGCTGCAATCTCATGGTCTCTTGCTGCTTTTCATTTTGCAACTGGCTGTGCTTGTTGGTGTATGGTTCTGTCTACCGTTCGACTTACTGAGCTCATCTTTATCGGAGTGGGATTCCTTTCAGGATGTACTAGCATAGGATCGGACGGTAGACTGCGCACAGGCTAGATTGTAATTGTAGGCCAATATGCATTCCGAATCGTTAGCGTTTCTTTTCCTTAGAACGCAGATGCCTTTTGGAGATGGATCGGCGATGCATGCAAGTCCGATATCGGAGACCGCGAGCCAAGCCATCACCAGAGAACCGCTGCGGTAAGGCTGTTCGTTGCGACCCTGGGGCGTGCATGTGCATGTTCGGCTTACCGGCGTCGATATCCCGTAAGACCCCGTGCCGTCAGCATCTTTGCGTGAACGAGTGAGATCTCTGATCTGCAGGTGAATTTCCGCAACTGAATAGAGTCCGATCCCAGGCACCTTTCCCTGCGGACTTCTGCGGGCTTCTGCCGTCGTTATGCTGTCCTCGAGCCGACCTATCTGAGATTGAAAATCCTCTGCTGAACACTGGTGCATCGCTGTACGGTGACCTTTATTCCGAGTACACTGTTGGGGAGACCGCGATAGCCCGGACCAATTGTCAATCGTGGTGGACGTTTCAGCGCCATCCGCCAATGTCCGCGGCTGCTCTCCTTAAGGGCTATAATCCTCCGGCCGTGCCGACTCGGGCCCCGGCCGCAGGCTTTCTGCCAGTCACCCCCAGCCCATGTCCTTGCTGACAGCCGAACTGAGTGAAATTTGCATAGCCATGCTGCGGACATCATGCTGTGAACTGGTACATATCTTGGCGCGGTGCGGTAGAGGCCTACTCCAGACATTCCCCATCCGCTCGTTATCCCGTATTTACTTACTCTGATCTGCCATGTCCCTCCGGCGCATGTTGCAGAGAGCTCTCACCCTGTTTTCTGTCATGTCCTTTGCCATGTCGGCGGCGGCGGCGACGCCAGATATCGACCCGAAGGATGATCCTATGAATCCGCTGAGGTACATTGCCTCGAATGCCCTCACTGGCGTTGCCCTAGGTAATTAACCCCATTGTCTGCATCTGATATTAATGACCTTACGATGCGTTCCCTTTCATACAGCGGCCGTTCTCTTGGTGGCGATTGGCCATGTATACAGTTTCTGGAGATATAGAGGTAAATGCATGCTACCGATGGTAATTGGCGATTGGAGTATGTCTCAGAATGCCTGTGGGTCGCGGTTGAATTTAACATTACGCACTGTCAGCGTACGCACTGGGCTTCGTTGTGCGATTTGCGCTGCATTCGAACCCGGATAGCAAGGGCGTATATATTATCTTTCAGCTACTCATCGTTCTTTCGGTATGTCCCTTTCAGAGGACTATCCGCAGTGAATACATGCTGACAATCCTATAGCCGTGCGCGTTCATTGCAACAGAATACATGATCCTCGGTCGCCTGGCCAGATACTTGGACTGTAGTCGGCATCTTCTGATCGCCCCGACCAAAATCGCCCGTGTTTTTGTCATCTCAGATGTGGTCACATTCCTTATTCAGGTCAGTCTTACTGCTCGTAGTCGTTGCATTTATATAACCGTGTTTCACTGAATAGGCTGGGGGCGCCTCGCTTTCTACTGCGAAAACTGAGTCGGCGCTGAAAGCCGGTGAACATGTACGGCATGCTATTCTGCTAGAAAAATTCTCTGCGGTCCTAACATCGTCTTTCCTGTAGATTTTCCTAGTAGGACTAATCCTGCAACTTGTATCCTTCTGCATCTTTCTCTTGATCTACGTCCGTTTCTTGCTCCTTGTCTGGAAGCGGGACCCTCAGCTATGGAATGCTGACCACAGCAAAGTCTGGTATGATGACTGGCGAGCCCTCGCTTATGCTCTTCTGATCAGCTCCATTGCCATCTTCGTAAGGCATTTCTACCGAAGGCCTACGTTCCTCCTTTCTGACATATCCCGAACAGGTGCGGTGTACCTACCGTGTCATCGAGCTGGCGGAAGGCTTCAGAGGGCGGCTGTCGACAACAGAAGCATACTTCTACGCTCTGGACACCCTACCCATCTGTATTGCGATAGCATTGTATGTCCCCTTCTGGCCCGGGCGTATCATCCCCCGGATAGACGACGACGGGTCACGCAAGCTGGCCAACGAGGAGTACCGTATGGACTCGGCAACCGCTCTCGCTTGAGCGCATTTATACAGGATATAATCCCACCAGATACCACCTAGACAATATCGGACAACCTCATGCCACCTGTCGAGAACCTTAGATGTCCTCATTGTTGTTGTGTAGAGTAGTCGTCGTCAATGTAATCATCGGGACTGTTTGAGATTTGAAGTACAGTATTATTGTCTGGCAGTGATTAACTGATACGAATGCTATGAAAGACCCTGAAGAAATGCTGATAGTCCATGTCCATCCGCTTTCTTGTCTTCCTCCTGCCTCTGGCGATTCCGGGCTAGCAGGTCCTGGAGGCCGGACTTTTTCTTCGGACGGGTCTTGGTACGTGTGGCCTCAGCGATGGGACCGGGCGTGGAAGACCGGCTACCAGCGGAACCTATTGGAGGTGGCGTTGGCTTGAGCGAAGGTGGCGAGGCCGCAGCAAGTACAGTTTGTAAAGGGGCAAGACGCGTAGACGGTTCGGGCTGACTTTGACCATGCATGCCTGCAGACTTGGATGGAGCGGCTGCTAGTTTGACTCTGTCCGGGATGCTGGGAGTACTACTTTTGGCATGACGTGCCCGCTGTGGTGGAGGAAACGAGGACGCATTGCCGCGTTCTACTCGCATGTCTTCTACATGTCCACACGCTTCGCAGGAGCGACGCAGAACGCGAGGAGGATGTTCGCTATCTCCTCCCTTCGAGCTTCCAGCTTTGGGCCTTCGTAGCCGTACAACCCGAATGCTTCCTCCGCCTACGTGGAACGGCACTCCGCAATGCGAGCAGTGCGAGGTGCTCAACGTGGTCTCCGCGGGATAGGCAGCACGCGCGCGGCATGCACAGAGGGCGGCAAGTCCTGGCGATACTGGCGACAGCGCAAAGGGGAGAGCAAATTGATATTTTGCGGTGGCCGACGCCGCGGATTGCATGTCTGGCGCAGGACGTAAAGGAGGCTGGCCTAGCAGCCAAATAATCGCAGTGCGGTGAACAAATTCGGTGGGCGTTGGCGACAGGCGCCGGCAGGTTCCCACGCAGAACAATAGCAGGCGTCGCACCAGCGTCCCGAAATGGCAAGTGTTCAATCCACGAGGAGGCTTCGCGCATTGTTCTGCAGGCCATTGTCTGATCTCGCCGGTCGTCGCGTGCTCTGCAATGCGTCCCATTCTGTCACAGACCCATAACTTAACCCTCAACGCACCGTCCCCGCCATCTTCACCTCCGCCTTGACCACCATGATACGCTCGAGCCACACTCCTCGTTCCCCACCCTCCATCTCCCGCCCTATTCCTCAAGACGAATACGTTCCCGTATCGCCCCCTATGACGCCGCCACAGGCTCGGAGACCGTCCATCTCAAACCCTATGACTTGGCTCTCTCGCACCGCGTCAAGTGCCTCGCAGTCATCAGCCCCTTATGCGCCATCCAAGCCTGTGCGTATATCCGAGCCCAAGTTTGTGAACACGCTCGACAGCATCGCTCGCCAGCGCACCGGCGTGCTAGGCGCAGGGGCCACAGTGGTCCGTACTCCGCAGGAGGCACTTGGCCGCAGCGAGTCTCCTGTGGCCGACCAGGCGAGCATCGAGGACACCGACAGCGCGCGGGGGAGTTCTGGTTCGATCAAGAGACTCTATGCGCGGTCTGCCAGCCCTCCGTTGCCTCCAATTCCCCTCCCCGATGTCTCCGAATCCGAGTCGAGCGACGCACCACCTTCGTATGCCCCTGCACGGCCCACGCGTGCTCCCCCGGCCCCTCCTGTACCAGACACCGAGTCTGTCTCTGAAGAATCCGCCTCACCCCAGACATCGATGCTGCGCTCGTCCTTGAAGTCCTCCTCGCGCTCACCACAGCCTTCCGAGTACTTCCCTCCTGTACCGGAACTACCTGCCAACGTCCCTGCATCTCCGCCACAGGCGGCCTTCGAGCCTATCCTTGTTTCTTCCCCCGCAGGCGTCATCCATCCCTCGAAGGTTATCGTCACCTTGGAGACCAGCACACAAACCTATCGCACGACATACAACACGCTCGTTTCACGGCCATCCTTCCTTGCAGCATATCTCCAGACGATCCTCCCATCACGCAGGCGTGATTCGGATGCGCGGTCCACTAATTCCTGTGCCAGCGATGCCGATAGCTCGTTTAATTCTATCTTCCACCATCACCTGGCGTCATCCGGCGTGCTGTCGCAGTCCTCGAATTCTATTCATATTTTTCTTGACCGTCCCAGTGCACCGTGAGTACCCAGTAAATCGTACCCGAAGCAGGTAGCTGATGCAAATTTGTAACAGATATGCGCACATCCTGTCCTACTTGCGTTCCCCGCCTTCAACTCCCGAAAACCCAGTTATGCTCCCTCGTGCTGTGCAGCTCACTAATACTTCCTCGTCACGCCTCGAAGCGCTCCTTGAGTTGCGTGATGAGGCGCGCTATCTCGACCTCGACGAGCTTTACAAGTTATGTACTGAAGAGATTCGTCAGCGCCAAAGCGCTGCCGCGAGCCCATCCCTCGGTCTTCATCTCCGAGGGTTCAGTAGCGCGAGCAACACGTCCGTGCGCAGCTTACACACGTTGCGCGAGGATATGGAGAGCAGCACGAAGAGCAGAAGGGCTCGGAGAAATTCGAACGATTCAGGATTTGCGAGCACCACGAAGGAAGTAGGGCGCATCGTAAGCGAAGTTGTTTCGGAGCCGCCACGAGCTCCTCTGCGCTTGCTGCGCGGACGGAGCCACACAAGAAAGGAGGGGACTTCCTCGCTACGTTCAAGACCGACCGGGGAGTGGATTTAATCTTCCCGCAGCGATTGCTGTCCCATCTTCCTTGGTTGTCTGGGTATGCTCATGATATCGACGCACCATTTATTGTAGCAGTAGTACATACAGTCTGCTCCGTATCATAGTTCATTGTCACTCATTCAAGCTCAGTGCACGGACGTCTATCGTACCGCATCTTGTATCCTTATCACCACTCGTCACTCCTTGCTGTCTGTGCCCAAAATCTGTAAATGCAATCACCAATTTCAATTAAATTTATTATCTGCACCTGAATGCAGATATCACAAGCCGGAGGTATAGGGGTCGCTATCAAGCCGCCGCACGTCAATGACGCAGAGAGGTCGCCGGCGACAAGTACTAGCGAGGCTATTTCTTAGGGGCCCAGAGGTCGTATAATTCTTTGTCCGACGGATCAAAACAAGTGACAAGAGCCGGGTCGGCGCGGATCACGATCTTCCGCGCGGGGGTGCTGAATGCGGTCAAGTATGATGACGGCAGTGGGGTGACGCGAAAGGATCGCGGCATCTGCGACACAGTCGTAGACGTTGGAGAAGACGCGTCTCCTGAGGATCCCTAGGGAGACAAAGTACGCGTGAATTTCGCCCGGTATTGTAGCCACGGAGTGACTTGCCTCGCGTTCGCCTCCTCCGAACCTATTGCGAAGGTTCGCGGCAGACTCTGGTGTGGCGGGCGCGCTCTGGGTCGACGACCCTCCTTTCAGTAATTTGAGCACTTCGCGAATGGAAGTAGCAGTGAGTGGCGACGCGTACCAGAAGACTGAGCATGCGGAGACGCCATGGTGGTGGCGGACACGAAAGGGGGCACTCGGAGGGCCACGCCACTAGGAACGCGATCGAGCCAAAGTGTGACGTGACATACGCGCCAGGTGCATAGTCACACCGCGATCCTCGATGCCGCGCCGCCGCTCGTCCTTCAGTTCTCTCCGCCACCTGCCCAGTTCGTGCGATCAGGATGAATATCTTTCGGAGCTGTGAGCGCTCTTGTTTCATGCGCTGATCGATACTAACATTTGCATCTGCCCCCAGTGCTAGGCAAAGTTTGGCGTGCGTATAGCGCTACTCCTGGGGCCTTGTCACCTTGACATCATCATTATCATGCAGACGATCCCAACGCTGCTGAAGTCGTAAAGATTTCCGAGGGGCAGCTGTATCTTGTCCGCTCGGAGACCATACGTGGTAACCGCGAATGCATGTACGTTTTTGTACGTCCTCCATCGAAGTCGCTCCAAACTGACCGACATGCCGGACAGATTCAATGATGCCATGGCTACTATTCGCCGCGTGCCCTCCGTGGAGCATAACTTCCAGTTAGTAATTACTCGTGTCTTTGAGGAAGGCGATCAAGAGCTGCTGGAGGACGAGGAGGAGAGTGAGTGCATCTGGATCCTGGCCCGCAGCATAGCATTCACACCCCTTTACAGCCGACGAAGAGAGAGTATTCCTTATCGGCGAAGAACTGCAGTTCCGAACAGGCACGTCTCCAGAGGGCGAGCCGACCTTTGTATGGTGCGACCTAGAAGGCGACGAAGATGAACAATACGAGTTCGTCGCGTCCGGCACAAACGAGCCGACGCGTGCATTCTTCGAGACGTGCATGTACCGCGCCATATACGAACGCAAATACAAGAAGAGCGCCGATGACACTACCGACGCCCAACTTCAGGAATTTATCTACAAGTGAGTTTTATTCACATCTCGATGAAGAACTGAGATTGATTATGAGGAGGAAGGCCGCCAGTCAAGAAGACCAAGGCAAAGACATCGCCTAAGAAGAAGATCGCATCGTCCTCCAAGGATGAGGAAGCTTTGACTAGCGAGCTAGAGAAGCTTTCTGTCACAGCTGTCTCAGGCAGCACTGCAGCTGTCCCAGAAGTTCCTCCTAGTCCCGAAGTCACAACCGAAGTTGCGACCAAAGTTACGACCAAAGTTGCCCCCCGCAAATCGGAACCTCTTGTACCCTCCATTATCGAGGAATCCGCGGAACTGCACCTTTGGGATCGCGACCAGGGTTTCTTTGTACATCAGGCCGACGTTACTGCTAGCATTGGCAAGAACCCGGCCGGCGGAGAATACGACTACTGGTTAATGGCAACTGCAGATGCAGGCCAGCATCTCGGGCACAGGATCACATCTGATATGAATGAACGCTGGAATATCAAGTTCCAGTCCATGACCTGGAACTATATCAGTGACAAAGGACAGCAAAGTAGCTGGTGTCTTAGGTTCTCGACACCGGAAGGATATCACAGATTCCATCAAATGTTCACGCGAGTCCTGTGGGAATCGGCAAACGAGTACTCGTGGGAGAAGGCCAAGGTATGTTCCATGATGCCTACTTTCACCTGGGCAGTACTCAAACTGAGTCATGACAGGCCGAGGAGCAGACATATATCTTGAGCTCTAATGTGGAAGACATAGAAATGCGGGACGTGGAGCACGAAGAAGATGAAGAGGAGGCGGTGGAGGATGAGCTCGGTAAGTACACTCGTACGAAGTATATCTGCTCTATGGCTAAGGTTCGAACAGAGCAGGAAGAGGAGGAGGAGGAGGAAGATGAAGGTGCTGCTCTTCCGGAAGAAGAAGAAGACGGTCCACCGCCGTTGCCCAATGGCGTGCATAATTCCCAGCTGACGGTCGGCTATAAGGGCGACAGATCATACGTCGTTCGCGGTAACAACATCGGAGTCTTCAGCCATACAGGTAGCACCGGTTCTGATGTCAAGTTCCATGCAAACATCGGCAAAATTGCAACCCCCAAAGGCAAAGCGTTTGCTCCGAAACACGTCAGTCAGGAAACTCTCGTTGCATACGCTAGTCCATCTGAGATTTTCTCCAGGTTATGCTGCACGACCAAGATAGCAAGATGGTCCTCATGGACTCTTCCAACCCGAACGCCCTGTACCAACTTGACCTCGAGGTGGGCAAAGTTGTAGAGGAGTGGAAGGTGCACGAGGACGTCGCGGTGAACTACATCGCACCGGACAGCAAGTTCGCGCAGATGACGCCACAGCAGACGCTCGTCGGCGCGTCACACAATGCGCTCTTCCGCATCGACCCGCGGCTCGGGGGCCAGAAGCTCGTCGACAGCCAGTTCAAGCAGTACGTCAGCCGTAACAAGTTCTCCGGCGTCACGACGACGGACGCGGGCAAGCTTGCGGTTTCGAGTGAGAAGGGCGAGATCCGCCTGTACGACGCGATCGGCAAGAACGCGAAGACGGCGCTGCCCCCGCTCGGCGACCCCATCATCGGCATCGATGTCACGGCGAACGGCCGCTGGGTCGTTGCGACGACGAAGACATACCTCCTGCTCATTGACACACTTATTGGCGAGGGGCGATATACCGGGAGTCTTGGGTTCGACCGCAGTTTCCCCGCGAACGCGAAGCCGATCCCCCGCAGATTGCAGCTACGGGCAGAGCACGTCGCATATATGGATCAGACTCTCTCGTTCACGCCTGCGAGGTACGCATGTGTGCATTTTCACACCGGCTATCCTATTCTCACGTGCGAAATAGATTCAACATGGGTGAGGGCCAGGAGGAGAACGCGATCGTCACCTCCACAGGCCCGTATGTCGTTGCATGGAACTTTGCAAAGGTGAAGAGGGGTCAACTGGACAAATATGAGATCAAGAAGTACGTTTCCTCCGTCTTGTATGCGCATGAAGATGCACTGACTGTGGTTTTTGCGCAGATATGAGGACATTGTCGTTCAAGACAACTTCAAGTTTGGCGACGACAAGGAAATCGTGTGTGAATTGCTACTCCATTCTACGCATACTTTACTGAGGTTTCTACTTCAGATCGTCGCGCTACAGAACCATGTGCACGCGGTGAACAAGAAGGCTCTGAAGAGGCCCACCCGAGCTTCTCTGGCAACGCCAGTGAAGAACCTGCGCAGTCGGTCAAGCATTGTGAACAGTCCGTTCTGAAGCAGCGGAACCGGGCACGTGTGGGGACGGTCCGAAGTAGCCGCGCACTATGTATCACTGTAGTGTACTCTTATGTCTCAGTTGTCTCTCCGTTGTCACATTTTGTATGGATCCGCAGTGCCCCGCTTTGTTTCTATGTTCTGACATTGATATCTTCCCATATGAACAACTGTCTTCGGTTCGAGACACATGTGTAGCCCACAAAATCCAGAAGAAAGTCGCGATGCACAGGAGTCCTGGATATTCACTTCCGTGGTACTGAGTATGAAACAATACAAATCCGCATACACATGCGATATGCTGCCATCTACACCCTACGTGCACACCCAATCAACTCGTCTACTTGTCGAGGCAGGTGGTCTCAACGATGATAGCGGTAACCCGGTAGGGGTCTGCAAAGATATGTCCGAGTGAATAGGCGCCCTGGGACTGGCGGCAGATCTGGACTCACCGATGTTAGAGGCAGGGCGCCTGTCCTCGAGGTATCCGTAGCCCTGCGCACCGACGTGTCGGGGAATACGGATGGACGCGCCACGGTTGGCGATACCCGAGCTGAAGGTGCCGATGTGGCCAGTCTCGTGGCGACCGGTGAGACGGAGGTCGTTGTCCTCGCCGTAGACGGCAATGTGCTCGTTGTGGCGCTTGCTGAGCTTCTCGATTGCTTCCTCGATGTACTTCATGCCTCCGGGCTCGCGCATGGCCTTGGTGGAGTAGTTGGTGTGGCAGCCGGCGCCGTTCCAGTCACCTTGGAGCGGCTTGGGGTGGAAGGAGACCTTGATGCCCCACTGCTCAGCGAGGCGAACAAGTAGATAACGTGCCATCCAGAGGTGGTCACCCATGGAGATACCCTCGCACGGGCCGACCTGGAACTCCCACTGGGAGGGCATCACCTCGGCATTGATGCCGGAGATGTTGACACCAGCGTACAGGCAGGCGCGGTAGTGCGCCTCGATGAGGTCACGCGCGAAGACCTTGCCGGCACCTGGACAATCGTGAGTATGTAGCGGGAGCTAGACCAATGGGCGGTCAGGACTTGCCTGCACCACAGTAGTACGGGCCCTGAGGACCGGGGAAACCGCCCTTCGGCCAGCCATAGGGAGTGCCATCCATGTCGAAGAGGGTGTACTCCTGCTCGAGACCAAACCACGGAACCTGGTCCTTGGCGAGGTCCATGACCTTCTTCGCGTGGTGGCGGAAGTTGGTCCGGTTGGGAGTGCCGTCGTTGTTGTAGCACTCGGCGAGGACGAGAATGTTGTCGCCACCACGGAAGGGGTCCTTGAAGATGGCGGCGGGACGAAGGTAGACATCGGAGTCGTTTCCAGGGGCTTGGTTGGTGGAGGAGCCGTCAAAGTCCCAGATGCGGAGCTGGCCGATGTCGGTCACCTTTTTCGTGACCGTCTGTGCAGGTGGTGAGTACGCCGCATTGGCGCGCCAAGGCTGCAGAGGGCGGCGCTGGGGAGGCACTCACGGTGGTCTTGGAACGCAGACCGCCATCGCCATCGATCCAGACGTCTGTTGATGCAAAGTGAGTCACATTGGCGGTACGAGAGTGCACGTGCTCGACCGACACTCTGCCTGGACTTTGTCACCCTGAGGGAGGGCGAGGTAGGGCGCAAGAAGGTCAGGGCGATAGGCCATTGTGATGGAGACGGCGAGGATGACAGTGGGCGGTGGTAGAGGACGGAAGGGGTTATAGGGACGAGATGCAAGTTTGGCAATGTTTGTACCAGGAACCCCGTCTTATCTCTGACTCTTCTCGTGGAGGTCTCGCTAGCTCGGTGGCTGCGCTAGCGTAGACCGGAGCGGGCGCAGACCGGGGCGGGCGCAGACCCGAGCTGGCGCAGACCGGAGCTGGCATTGTGCACAGCGACGGGCCCCTCGCCCAGCGCAGACCATCCAGCGCAGCATCCCGCGTCCGCTCACCGTGCCCGCTCAGCCACCGCCCCTGTCCCGGATCGCCCCGCCGCGCGCAGGGCCGCAGATCCTCACCGCTGCTGCGTCGTCACGCGGACCGCACATGGAAATTTTGGAAATTTTACTGCCACTCCATCCGACTCCAGCACCTCCAAGCTTGGGTTCAATTGTGCACCCCGCATCGATGTCTGTCCACCTGTATATCCGATATCACGGTCCATATGGCCTGCTCCCTATAGGCTTGCGAACAGAGGCCTGTCTGCTATGCACAAGCCTGGATTGGCTGTAATTCGAGCCTATGATTGCCGTTTCTTGGGTGCTTTCCGCCTCCTCCCCCCAGCCATCACCGCGGCTGCCCGTGCTCCCCTCGGCCGAGCCCCGCCCTCCTCCTGCGCGGTCGTCGCACCACTGCTGGGCACATCCGACGCTGTCGCCGACGCGTCGTCGCTCTCGTTGTCTTCACTTGGCACCGCGCCTGGTGATGATGGCGGCTTGCTTCTCACGATCTTGCGGAAGAACTTCGCGACGAGTGCGACGAACCATGTCCTCGCCAGCGATGGCGGCACGGCGGCACTTTTGTCCACGAGGTCTAGATTGCCGTCGGCGTCAGGCTGATGTGACGGTTAGTAGACTGCCTTCGATGGGTGCAGCTCTGGCTACTCACAATGTACACACCGTCGCCATCGACGACCATCTCGACCATCCGGCCCGCCACCAAGTTACCGTCCCCGTCAAGGCGGGGCCCGCCCCCCAGGTTGACCTTGACCTGAATTCGCATGTCAGGGGACTTGGACTGTGTATTCGTATGTCCCGTACACACCTTCCTCTGTCCTTCCACTGGCACCAGCCGGGTCCCCCATGCTGCTGATCGTGCTTGCTGGATGACCCAATCTACTCTTTCTATGTCGCGCTTGTGATTCAACCGCTGGATGAAGTATTGCAATATCGACGAAAGTACTACCAAAAACACGAATACCGTCTGCGTCGTTGGCGCTGCATAAGTGGCTCTGGCACCGAAGGAATATCGTGCGCTCACCCCAAGCCCAGGACGGAAACGAGAATAATAATACCCAGTGCCTCTCCATTTAGGCACACCATTCTTGTAGAAAAAGTCATATCTGCCATCTTCCATTCAATGAGCCGCCTACGGAGGGCAATGCGATTGACGCACCGTTTGCGGCCCTCCGTGTTCCTCAGAATGGAGGACACTACGCCCAGGCGCGCAAACCGCTCATGTGCCTTCTTTAAGCCCTTGTTTTTGTCGGGGCTGGGGAAGTCAGTGTATAGCCGGGATGATAAGCAGGAGCCGTATACGCACTGCAGCTGTATACTTTTCTTGCGATATGCTTTTGCAATCTCAGATGTAGATGCGGTCGATGGTACTCCGAGCCATGAATAAAACGTTGTCCCTTTCCCTACAATGTCATATGGTCAAAGCTGAGCTCAGTCGTTGTGGCGGCGGGTGCATGCACACCTTCGGATGCCTCTATTGCGCTGACAAGGTCGAAAATCTCGTGGTCCTCCTACACAGCAGCGTTAGACCGTACCCGCGAAGCTCAGATGAAGTAAGATGGCCACGAACCTTGGTCCATCTAGAATGTTCCCGGGAAAGGAAACCGTCGTTCAGCACACACCGTTGCATACGCGTGCATACGAGCACTCACGCCGCCACCGCTGTTACCAGCGCAGCCAGACATGCCAGAAGAAAGAAGACCCGCATCGCAATCAGGCTCCTAGCAGGCGTAAACAGGAGCGTCGTCGGCCAGGGAGCTTGTGTCGGAAGGTGTGCACTGCAAGCAACCTGGCTGCTGGCGGCGGCAGCCAAGCGGGGATCTCGATCGCGCACGGCGCATGCTGATTGGCCGGCGCTGAACGCACCCCGCGTGCGTTCCACGTGATGATCACCTCCGACCCTCAGCAGCAGCGTACTGAGCATACTGTCTACGACCCTTGCGACGCCGCCATGATCACCTACATCCTCCTCGTCTCTCGGCAAGGTGCGCATCAACTCTTACCGGGGTGAGATAGCGAGAGCTGAGGCGCGCGCAGGCAAGGTGCGCCTCGCAAAGTGGTTCACGACCATGCCGCAGAAGCAGAAGGCCAAGATCGTCAAGGACGTCACGCAGCTCGTCCTCGCGCGCCGCACGCGCATGTGCAACGTCCTCGAGTATAAGGGTGAGCTGGACTTCGATCGCCCCGTCGAGGGCGACCCGGTGCTGATGCTGCGCAGACACGAAGGTCGTGTACCGCCGCTATGCCTCGCTGTTCTTCGTGTGCGGGATTGGCGCGGCGGACAATGAGCTCATCACCCTGGAGATCATACATAGATATGTAGAGGTGCTTGACAGGTACTTTGGGAATGTGAGTTTGTTCAATTCCTTGCAATTATTGGCTGGAAGTTGACCAAGTGCATGATGCAGGTGTGCGAGCTTGATCTGTATGCCAATTAGGCTGCTGGTGCCTAGCTACGACTGATTCTGGGTATTTCAGGATCTTCAACTTTCAGAAGGCCTATGCAGTATGTAACCTCGACTCCGGGCCCTGAGCGTCTTCTAATCATTCTCGTGGCAGATTCTGGACGAACTCATCATTGCCGGAGAGCTACAAGAGTCGTCAAAGAAATCGGTGCTGCGGGTGGTGAGTGACTACCTTATCCGAATTTCAAGACCATAGCTCATACCGTACTAGGTGACACAAGCGGATACAATCGAGGAACAAGAGAATAGTGAAGATACCATGGCAAGATTAGGGAGCCTTAGCTCTAGATGTATGTTCTTCCACGTAAATATCCAGCACTGTACATTGATATACATGACGCTTCCCTCCCGCAGTACCCGGACGCGTCTGAACGACCTGAGCACGAGCACGTTCACGTTCAAGTCCTGCTCATACATACATCCAGCTTGTCGGGCCCTGGCGACCAGATGGCTTCCAGCCATTCATACCTATACATGTATTTGTACGACGAGGATTCGTTAATGGTTACCCCGCGGGCCGTGCCCGCTTGGTTTTATTGGCAACGTGCCAGCGGACAATGTCCAGTGTTGCGACCGAGTCTTCGAGAGAACTGTGGCCAGCCGCACCGCCGGCTTGAATAGTCTTCCCAAGAACTTCTTTCACTCTATGCACACCTCGGATTAGAACGACGAAGATAATATGAGGGAATAGTGCTGACATTGTCCGAAGCGCTCGCCGGTATGGTGGACCTTGGGGATGCGGGAACATCACTGCCGTGTCGACGCAGCGGTGATGAATCATTCGGAGTGTCTTGAGATCGTTCTCGAGTGCGTGCCCAATGATGATTGTATTGGAGCTGATCAGTGCGTCCAGCGACTTACGGACCGCAACAAGGGGAAGCAATGCAGTTGCGTAGGCTTCTGGTGTAATGCCAGAGAAGCGAGTGTTGAAATCGCTGAGGATTTCCGTCAGTGTCCATACGTATATCATGATGAAATTTGACGGACATCACCTCTACTCCATCGTCCATACGGACAAGTTCGTCGAATATCGCTTTGCCCGCAGAGTCGACGACGGATACTCGCGCCACGCGCATCCCACCGGTCGTGTAAATCATCTCGCAGTCCAGGGCGACAATATCCAGCGCGGTATCGACCGATTCTGAGGAGTTTGAGTCAGAGACTTGCGGCTGATGTAGCCGCGTAAATGAAAATGGATGTCGGAGGTGTAGATCTGCCGGATCCCTTTCGTAGAATACATGCGGACCGCGTTCACAACCTTCATCGTCAGCAGGCCGAGAACAACAGCTATATACACGTGTCTTCTCTCCTGGAACGAGCATCCCAGAATAACTATGAGCGGGGAGAACACAGCATGTAGTGGATATCGCACCGCCCGACTTCGTGCTGAAGGCCCTGCCCCAGTGATATCTGCATTCGTCCGCTTCTTCCCGCCGTCTGACCTTGAATGGCTTGCCGCATCGTTCGCAAGTCTTCACCGAGCCCTCCTCGCTGGGCCGGTCTCCGCCGACGCTGGACGGGACCTCCACGACATAGTCATGGCGCTTCATGACATCCAACGACAAGATATACGGCTCGAGATGGCTTGCAGTCAGCCGCAGTGACTCAAGCTGCTTCCGGGCTTGCTCGCGCTCCACAACGTCATTCTCCGTGCCGACGGAGGGATGCGATGGCGAGTCGGGGACCGGCCGCCGCTTGAGGGAGGCTATCGAACTGATTACAGCCTAAATATAGGATCAATATGCTATAGCCGTGTGTGTATGCGGCGGTAGCGCGTACATTACGGTACGTTAGTTTTGTAGACTTCCTGTATACCTCGTCTTCCTGCCGCAGGGCATGCTCGGACGCAAGGGTCGGATTTCTGGACAGAATATTCTCGTATAGTACAGTGAAATGATCGTACAATGACTTGAGCATGGCCTGCCCTGGTCAATGAGTGCTTCGTGAAATGCGGGAGATATATTCCGACGCGGCGTACCTGCCGGACGGGTATGGCGACCTGGGACTGTGCAGCATTGACACGAAGTATCGGGACACCTGTCTGCGATCATAGTCAGCGATTCTCTGTTACTCCAGACTGCATGCAGGGCGCACGGTCGTATGGGTCGCTGTAGGCACAGCCGCCGGTTTGGTTAACCCGGTCTTGCGTAGCTTGCTCGGAGGCTCGCTTGCAGGAGTCCCATTGCTGCTACCAGCCGCTCGTAGCGGAAAGCTGATCGGCCTCTTCGCGGGTATCGTGGCAGGTGACTGCTGCGCCTTGGAGGACGACGCGACAGGCGCGGGCGTAGATGCTGGTGCAGAGTTCGGTGCATCGACTTGGATGTGCACGGTGGGCACCTGGGTGATCTCAGGACGATGGCTGAACACGCAGTTGGGACGCTTGCAGTGCGGTCTCTCTGGACATGGCAGCGAGTGGAACAAGCCTAGGATGGGGAACATCGCGCTGGGTGTGGACGAGCGCGCCTGTATGCGTCACACGGCGGCGGCGGGATGCGTGGGGTCTCGCCCCAAAAGGGATGCGCTTTCGTGAAGCGATGCCGGCCGGCTGCTTTTCGGAGGACCTTGGCTTGTTCAAGCTCGTTCGTTGACCGTCTCCTCGCTCGGCCCATTGGGAGGCACTTATAGCCTGCTGTGGAATGCACCCGTGGATCATACAGGGAACACAGTCCTAGTCCTTCCAATGGCCGGTACCACAAAGCCCAAGCGTAGAGCTCGTTCTGGCACTCTGCAGCACTCGCTAGATGAAATTGAGTATGTGATACTTAACATCCTCCACCCAGCAACCCAGATGATACCTATACGCTGTGTGTACTCAGGACTGACTCTGCGCATCACCTCGCGGGTCCATTCAGGCCGCAGACGTACGTCCGACTCTTCCTCGCACTGCATCGAGCCCCTGACGTGTACATCACAGACCTTTGTCCGAGGTGTCCGACTCGCGTCCCCCTTCACCCAAACGCGTGAATGGTCGTGTCTCGAAGCAGACCAAGTGGGACAGGTCGCTGAGATGGGCGGTTGTGCCATGTACGTTCGCCGCAGTCTTCCCGCTATCATGAATCCTCAACCTGTCTTTCAAAGCCTCTGCCCTGAAACTTCTGCTCATCCCGGTCGTGCTGTGGGCTAATTGGGAGCTGCTCGCCCCGTTCGTTGCAAAGGGTCTTCCAAATCCCTTTGCACCTCTCCTTTTCATCTCGCATCGAGTGCCGGACTCCCCCGATGACGATCCCCGGTATGCGAAAGGATACGCTGACCTGCTCTTCATTGCATACTATATCATTGTCTGGTCATTCGTGCGTCAGTCAATCACCATCTACATTTGCCGCCCTCTCGCAAGGTGGTTCGGCATTCGATCGGAGGCGAAGCTGGACAGGTTTGGTGAGCAAGCGTACGCTGTGATCTATTTTGGTGTCATGGCATCTTGGGGAATGGTCCGTCAAAATTTCCAATGTATTTCATTATGCTGACTTGCAGCTCCAAGCGTATTATGTCGCAACTGCCTACATGGTGGTACCGCACGGAGCATTTCTGGATAGGTGAGTAAGAGCGTGTACCACGTGGATTCCTCAATACCCATTCACTCCTTGTAGACTACCCGCATTGGCAAATGATACCCGAGCTTAAGACGTACTACCTCATGCAGGCGGCATACTGGTGCCAGCAGCTGCTGGTACTCGCACTGAAGCTTGAGAAACCGCGGAAGGATTACAACGAACTAGTCGCCCACCATATCGTCACTCTTTGGCTAATTGGGTCAGTCATCCCATCAAGTACTTCCATGTTGCACGAGCTTATGTCACAGGTGAATTAGCTGGAGCTATTTGATCAACCTTACGCTTATCGGAAACGCGGTGTATCTGAGCATGGACCTCCCCGATACCTTCCTGGGTGTATGTGATATTCTACTTCAATTATTTTTCGTCATCTCATCGCATCATGTGTATTGTGCAGTTCTCAAAGCTGCTCAACTACATCCAATGGGATAGAGCCAAGGTTGCCACGTTCGTGGTTTTCCTCGTGATCTGGACGTGAGTATATTGGTGCCTCACACGACGTGTTCCATTGAAGCTGAAGGCTCCCCAGATACTTCCGGCATTGGCTGAATCTGATCATGCTCTACTCCGTATGGACAGAGTTCGATCTGATGCCGTACGTGTGTCGCCTACAATCCCGTTCATAATCATGTTGATATCCGCGCTACAGCGAGACGTCGAAACGGTGGTCCCCTCCTGATGGCGTATGGATGACGTGGTGGATGAAGTATCAGATCTTCATCCCCATTCTACTTCTCCAGATTCTCAACTTGTTCTGGTACATTCTGATCCTTCGTATCCTCAAGAGGCGAGTATTGTCGTCAAATTATTTATGCTCCGACACACAACTTACGTGCTTGTTCTCATTACAGGGCTGTGACGGATATCAAGGCAACCGACGTGCGATCAGACGACGAGGACGAGGACGAGCCCGATGATGTCAAGGACAAGGACGACTGAGAGCCATAAAATCTCACCTACGGGATGGATAGCGCTCAAAATTCGGATACCACCGTTCTTTCAGATCGCCCATATCTTATATATCGCCCATACGTCTGACCATGAGAACACGGGATAATGCCCAAAATTCTTTTCAACTGCACAATGATATCTACATTTCATGGAGATGCTACAACCGGATTTCCGAGCACTACAGCTGGATAGATATACGAGATCCTACAATGACTTAACCTACAAGCCTTCCGCGTATTACCCTAGTGGGAGACGATCTGATTAGCATGCGGCGCATCCGCAAAATCGTCATCGTCGCTTTCGTCGTCGCCAGGATAGATACCCTCGAGATCCGAGATGTCCGAGCCCTCCTCCCTACGCGAGAATTCAACCTTCGGGTTATGGACTGACGTGCGGTTCGGCCAGCGCTTTTCGCGCTGCACGTCGACCGGGTCACCTCCTGCCATCTCCTTGAACGCGAGCAATGTGTACTGCATTGAAGCGCCGTCAGCGGCGCGGAGCCGCGAAATGCAGGAGACTCACGTGGGCGTCGTTCCCGGCGTTGTGCATGTTCTTCGGCTGGAGCTGCAGGATGTGGCACATGCGCTCGAGCCCGCGCCGGTCGGCCGTGTCGTTGCCCTCGAGCGCGGAGAACATGTCCGAGGTGTCCACGACGTACGTGCCCGACGTGGGCATCGCGTCCGGGAGGAGGAAGTCTACGTGGGAGATCGCCTGGACCATGCTCGAGCGGAGGTACCTGGTAGTGTCAGTACAGTGGGCGGGCAAAGGACAGCGAGAGCGCTGGCGTACTTGATGTCTTGGCTGTTGTCGTGAAAGATGAGGAAGAGCGGGCCCAAGGCACGATGATCCGCGATGAGCTCGCAGATCTTCCGCTTGAATGTCTTCTTGTCCACATCCTCGCTTTGGCCGAAATTGTAGTACTGCAATCACACATGTATCAACAGAATTCATCGACAGTCTCTCGAGCGGAGTACTCACGTTCCTTCGGTCCGGCCAGTCCACGAACGAGTTGACGTACCCGCGGTGCTCCTTGACGACGAGGTGCCCGCTTTCTGTGATCTCCTCGCCGTCCTTGAAACGGACGAGGCTCCACCCGACCTCTGTGAGCAGCGTGTGATCGCGATCCCACGCCTCAAAGTCGAGCGCCATCCAGGTGCCCCCGTGCGCGGCCCACAGCGTGCGGACCTTCTCGAACGCGAGCCGCCGCGCGGTGAGCAACGTCGCGTTCTTCAGCTTCCGGTTGTTCTTGTCGATGGTCTACAGGCACGTGACCCGAGACAATCCGAGACAATGCACGCCAGGGAGCGAATGCAGGACATTGTACGGTCAGTGAGAGCGAGAGAAACGGCGAAGGCTGTGGACGCACCTTCACGGCCCGCTTGAGTTTCTCAGGATCATTGTATACGACTGGAGAGCAAGACATGAAATCCCCCGCTTGGAGGAGGACTTCCGAGGACGGGATGGGGATCGGGTCGGGCGTGAGCTGCATGGCGTGCAACCAGTACCGCATGTACTCGATCTGCGCAGATGAAAAGAGCAAGCGCATCTCGCCGCTCGCGAACGACCCTGTGAATGTAACATTGTCAAGTACGGTGCATAGGAAGGCGCGAAAGAGATCAGCTGGCGATACACAAGTCAAATGTACGACTTCGCGCACCCAGGTAGAGTTCGATGCCATCGACGCCCTCTTTGCGAAGAGGATGGTCGGGCGATACGAGCGCATTGTACGAGAGGAGGGCCTTGAGCGGGCTCCAGTCCTCGATACGGGAGAGCGCCTGGCACCTGATCGAGCTGTCAGTCCGCGCGCCGTTACTTGAAAGAGTAAGAGCACGCGCCACTCGAATATAATGTCCGTGAAGCGGTAGTAGCCGTGGCTCAATGTTGTCTTCGTCATCCTAAGAGTGCAGAGGAGGTGAAGGGGAAGAGAGGGGAACTTGACGCGTCTAATGCGTGTATATGGATGGAAGAGGAAGATAGAGGACCGATAGAGGACAATGCCGCTGCGCCACACTGGCGCGACTGAGCGTGTTCATATGGGCGCCTCACCTGCCATATCGAGGCACGCGTCGCCCGATGGGATCTGAACCGCGTCTCGCCCACAATCCGCGACTCGGTACGCTCTGCTTTCGAGCATCTTGCTTTGTGACACCCTTCTCTCCCGCCTGCGCACCTCTCTCCACACATCCGACACGACATTCTCACCCCTTACGCGAACGAACAAAGAGACACGAAAACCACGTAAAGATATACCCGCGAACCGTGATGGCGCAGACTGTACAGAAGAAACGCAGGGCGGCGGAACCAGACAGCTCCGACGCGTCGCCCCCGCCCCCGCCCAAGAAGGCAAAGGCCGCGACTGCCCGAAAAAGCACGGGCGGGAACCCTCCCCGCCGGCCCGCGGAGGTGGCTGGGCCAAGTCGCCCGAGGCAAAGCGGCGGGGCAGGTGGCGGAGGAGGTGCGGGAGGGGGACAGGGAGCGAACGCGACAGGAAGAAGTGCGTTTCATACGATATTTTGCATCTGCGCAGGATGCTCATAGCTCGTGGGTGATTGCAACAGAGAGGAGGTACCGCCCAGGCACGGTCGCGCTGCGGGAAATCCGCAAGTACCAGAAAAGCACGGATCTGCTCATTCGCAAGCTCCCTTTTTCTCGTCTGGTGCGTGTCGCGTCCCATGATTTCCTCGCTTGCGGATCGAAATGACGGCGCGTGCGAGTGCTGAGACGATGTGATATGCAGATTCGCGAAATCACCATGGAGCTGCTTGAAGAACGGCCCGCATATTCAGATGTTGGGATGCGGTGGCAGAGCTCGGCCATCATGGCACTACAAGAGGCAACGGAAGCCTATCTAGTACACTTGTTTGAGGATGCGTGAGTACTGAGCTTGTTTGGGGCACAGACATTGCTAACTGACGGATGCCAAGGAATCTATGTGCGATCCATGCAAAGCGGGTCACACTGATGCAGCGCGACATCCAGCTCGCGCGGCGCATACGTGGGCCGGTATATGGGATGGCATGACGTATGCCAGTCTTGGTTTCTGGTTGCTATTTCTCAGATGATTTTGGCCTCGCTCGCACGCCGTCATTGTTGCTTACTTATCACCGAAATGTACGTGGCTGCCGTATGTACGATTTCACCTGCGTAATCTCCGTGTGGTCACTGCTACCCCACTCGTGCCATCAGACGAATTGTGCGGGTTGAAAGAGCACGAGGAAGGAGCGGGCTGAGACTGCTGGGAGATGAATAACTCGGGGGCAGTATGACCATGTCCAACCGGACAAACAATGTGAAACTGATGCTGAATTGAAATGGGCACGGGAGCATCAGAGAAGCACGCAGGACCGGCTGTTGCGAGAGAGTATTAATGGCACTCGGTGCGTACGGCCGGGGCGATGGAAGCACCGAAATGCTGGACCGGATGTTCACGGGAGGTACTTGCGGGGTATGCTGAGCGTTATCAAGGTTTGCGTGCGGGGAGCCAGGGGCGGGGGCTGCTCGACTCCTGAGAGGAGGAATGCTAATGCCATCATCGTGGCGCGTCGCTGCGAGTCGCGGACGGTGTGCTGGTGGTGGCGGGCGGCGGGCGATGGGCGACGGGGGACGAGCGACGGGGTGCTGTCGGCGGCGAGTGCGAATATTGCGCGTGGATGTGCATCGAGGACGCGAGCAGCCGTGCGTTGGCCGAGAGTGCCGACAGGACGGACGGCCAATGGGACGAGCGCATTCGCGGTGGCAGGCGCCGACGGACTCTGCGTTGTCCCCCGTGCATGTCCAACGGCACCCTGTCGCTCCTTGTCTTCCAGTCTTTACGTCGATCCCCAGATAGCACCCAGACGCTCTGCTCGACGTCGCCTGCGTCTAGCAAGCTGCTCTCGGCGCAGGCCCGCACCCGGCACAAGTCCCGCATCCGGCAAACCAGCCTCGATCGCACCGTCCGAAACGACACGGGCGATCTGCCCGTTTGTCTGCTAGCGTTCTCCTCTTTGCCGCCAAAGGCCTCTTCGCTTCCACCACCTACCGGCCATCTGCGCCTCTCTTCCTCCTTCATGTCCCCCTAGTCGCTCCTCCATTCTGCGTCTATCGCCGTCCTTCTCTCTCTTCTCCTTCGACCACTAGCCGATATGCGTCGCATCGCTGCCGTCTTCGCTTCAAAACGCTCTGATAGATCCGACGCTACCTCCTCTCAAAACGATGCCCACTCGGCCTCCTCCCATACATACCCGACCTCCAAGTCGGTGACCCGCTTTTTCCATACGTTGTCCAAGAAGGCGCCCCCACCGACCGCTCCTGTGGAAAGCCCCCTGTCTACACGCACCCATCCGCCCTCTTCCTCGTCTTCCTCCAGCGGTGCACCCACCACCCCGGGCGACGACGACCACAACAGCCTGCTTCCGCCCCCCAGCAAGCGTGGCTCGTGGACAAACGGGGGGGAGCCCCTCGCACGGTTGACTTCTCCTGCCGGAGAAGCAACCGTCGCGCATGCCCGCCTGCCGCAACAACGCGGCCCCAGCCCGCCACGACATCTTCAACATGACTATCACGACGACAGTTCTGAGGACGACCGATCTGACGCGGAGTCGAGTCCGTCCCAGCCTACACTGCGGAAGGCCCCGACACCCGTCAGCGCGGCCTGTCCCCCTCAGATTTACGAACCGCCCCTCGCGCCGGTTGCATATGTTCGCGCCCTGACACTGAATGGGCTCGCCGAGCCGTTCGCGCCACCACCACTGCTGCATGTCCCAGGCCGCCCGCTATTCCCACGATCCTGCAACACGCGTCCCGCACTCGCAAATAGTCCGCCGGAATCGCTGCGCATCAGAATGTTCAAGCAGCGGCTTCTTCGGAGGCTTGAAGGCGGCCTCATGCCTGCAGAGGAGCGAATGCTGGCGCCACTTGGAGGACGCAGGCGCCCCCTTCCGCGCCCTTCACTTCATTTTGACGATACTGCGGTTCCAGCGGATGCTGTGCAAGGGGTCGCGTCACATAGCGAAGGCCTCCGGAAGTGGGTTTCACGTCTGTGCTTCGAGGACCGGTTGGTCGTGTACCTCCCGTCGGCGCACGCGGACGAAGAGGTGGTGTGGACACGCGTTTGTGCTGGGCTGGGAGTTGCAGCTCTGGAATTCTCCGAGGGCCTGGAGCTCCTGGCTTACGGTGCGGACGCGGAGGGAGCGCCCGGCGGCGGCTTCCAGGACGCGGATCCGCCCAGCGGGACGCCTTCCTCTTTAAGCCCCGCGTCGTCAGATCCGCCCACTCCGGCATCGATCGCGCCACCGTTCGGCTCCCTGTCAGGTGGGCCTCGCGTTGTATGCATGTCTATTCGAGTCAGCTAACGAACGTGCCATCGGCATAGTCTCGGCACCATCCCAGAGCCGAGGGCAGACCTATAAGACCTCGCCATCCCCACTCCGAATTGAGCACAGTCCTTCGCCATCCCATCTTTCACCCCCTACGTCGTCTCCCACCGCGTTCATGTCTTCGACGCCTACGCTCGTGCCCTCGCCCTCGGCCTCCACGGCCTCGCTTACCAAGTCGGCGACGCCGAATTCGAAGCCGGTCGTACGCTTCGCGGATGCGCCGCCAACCGAGAAGCAGGACAGAGTGCCCTTGGATTACGTATTGCGCATCAAACAGCAGCGGGCTGAGAAGGCGCGCTTCCTCGAAGCGGAAAAGGCGAGGCGTGCCTTGGAGGACGAGCGCCGGAAGCACGACGAAGAGCGTCGTCTCTGGGAACAGGAGCGGGCAGGATGGGAACGCGAGCGCCGCGCGCACGATGAGGAACGCAAGAAGAAGACGCTGGCGGATGAGGTCGCCGCCGCGCGGCGCAGGCGCGAGAGCGCACGCGTCCCCGTTCAGGGCGTGACCGGCGCCGGCGCCAAGGAGGGTGAGTCGATGGCGATGGAGAGGGAGAGGGAGACAAGGGGAAGGGAGGCGAAGGGGCATGCGAGGCCGGTGCACGATCCAGCTATGTCGCGCAAGACATCCGAGGTCAACGTCCCGCGCTCGAGCTCTAACATTAATGTCGGCACCGCCTCCCGGACCGACTTACCCATCCGCCCCGCTAGTGTTGTCGGCTCAGGCTCACAGAACGGCAGCGTGCGTGGCATGCCGCCCAACTCGTCCCCGCCGGGCGCAGAGGTTCGCCCCCAGATGCGAGAGCGACAGAGCAGTTGGCGCGGGTCGATGGTGTCAGACGCCTTGCGTGCGCCTGACCGGTCGTCGACGATGCCCCAGGTCGCTTCGATGTGGAACATGAACATGATCCCCCCTGTCCCGCCAATGCCGATCATGCCGGTCGCGGTCCCCATCGCGATGCCTGTGACTATGCCGCCTTCTTCCTTCGGCATGGGTATGGGCATGCGCATGGGCGGAATGGGTATGGACATGCCTCTACTCCCCCCGACGCCGCCGTTTGTGATGCAGGATCTCGCGTACCGCCCACCTTCTGGCACTGGAAATCGGCAGAGCAATAGCCAAAGCCCAGGTAACAATGGATCGTCTGGGCACAGGTCCCATAGCTCGTCACCTGTCCCGATGCCAACACACCGGTCGCAGAGCTCGTCACCGACACTCGGGCGGTCCGCGCGCGGGCCCTCCGCCAACGCGAGCTTGGAACGCGTTCACCAGAGCCAGCAGCAGCGCCCCACCAGCCATCAGCACCGGTCTTCATCGTCGCCTGGACCCGGTCCCATTCCTCCTGTGCGCCCCAGCCACCACAGGACGTCGAGCCACGAGCTGCGCCCCGAGACGCGCTCCTCTTCGCTCCGCCCCGCCGTGGGCCCCCGTGTGCACTCAGACGACAGGCGCGTCGCGAAGACGTCGGTACCCTCCCGTCCCGTGGTCGTACACCACTCGTCAGCGCCTACGCCAACCGCGAATCCGCCCCGCGGCTCGTGGGCGACGCCGAACGAGGGGTTCGTGAATCTCAGTCGGCCTTCGAACCGCCGCCAAAGTGTCGTCTCTTAGTTTCTTCGCCTGCATACGGTGAGGCCATCCTTCGGTACATTATTGCCTACGGACCTGGTCACTCCTTCGCACATTATCTCATGCTCTCTACTACATCATGACGACATTTGTGATAATATAGATCCCGGACCACGCCCGCCCTAGTGTTTATTCTCAGTAACGCTATAGGGACTTTTGCTGCTCATCTCAACTTGTTCTTGTTCGCTGCTCCCGTAGCTAGTTGCACACTACGTACCTCAACCTCAATCATGTTTCGGACCCAATTCAGTTGTTTGTTGCATTTCCGAATCGTTGTCATCTGTTGTCATGGACAATGCATTGTAATGCAATATCTTGTACACATACTTTCTCTATGTTCTTGACGATGGCATGAATGGAACACGCACACGGTACGCACAGTTAAAGTTTGCCAGGCACAGCTTCGTAGGTGACATGGTCCGCTTATAACCAGAGGGTTGGTGCCGTTCTCAATCGAATGCAGTGCCCATCCCGATGGCCGCCGTCCCCGACAGCCTCCGATTGCCCTCCCGGAAGATCCTAAAGGAACACAGAGCATCACACACCCTCCGAAGCATTGTGCTTCGCGTGACGGACAATCTTTAACAAGTGTTCACATCAAGTTGAAAACATCACTCGTTCACATACGAGATCTTCCGTCTCGAAAAAGAGCGTCGATAAATCACATTGTCCAAGTAGCATACGTATTAACACAAAAGCGGAGCTACGCATACAGCGATCATAAAGTCCAATATACATCCGCGTGAGGTCATGACGATCTACACACCCGGCTGAAACCATCTAAAAGCACAAGAAAAGCGGCAGCCACGACACACCGCTCACTGAGTAAAGTGAGCGACATCTTCTTCCATTGACAAGACGAGACTGCGGCCCTTCATGTCCTGGCGAACGTACATCGCCGCCTCTCGTTCAGAGAGCCGGCGCTTGTTCATGAGGAAGATCGCGCCCATGACGATGTAGCCGAGAGCGAGCACACTGATGACTGCGACGAGGGCGACGGAGACGGGCTGCTGCGTCGAGACAGGGGAGCGTGAAATGGAGCCAACGAGCTCCTCGGTCGAGTCGATCATGAGGCTGCGCTTGGAATTCGTGGCGGAAGCGGAAGAGGCAGTAAGGCTCGAAGGGAAGGCGTTCGCAGACACACGGGGCTGGAGCTCGTTCGTGGGCTGCGTGGGGCGCTGGATGCCACAGCGCTGCAAGCACTCGTCGGTGCCAAAAGCGATATTATCAGGGATCTACCAAGAATTGCGGTGAGCAAAGTGTCGTGAAATTGGCGCAGGCATCTTACCATGTTCGCAAGGCCGAAGACTTCCTCCACGCCGATATCGCCGAGAGTGGCAGAGACGATATCAGGAGGAAGACCGAGGACTACGGTACTGGTTAGTTCGCATCTCAAGAGCTAGGGCAGAGCACATACAGCGCTGAGCAATACTGTCAACACCGGGGTCTTCATTGTTCAAAGCAGCGACAAAGGTGATAGGCTCTGCAGGGGAAAATACCTGGTTAGTATATGCTTCCATCGACACCTTTGCCGCACACACCACACCCATTGTTTTGCTGGAAGTGAATAGATCCCTTTGGGAAAATCGTAGCAGAACCTCCAGGAACCTCATTGAACACGAAGCGAGCACCGTTCTCCTGCAGCGTGCCGCTGATAATGGAGCCATTGACTACATACAGCATCTCGGTTGCACGAGGATGCGTATGAGGGGTATTCATACCGCACGGGCCGAGGAAGCCGATCGTCATCGCCATGCCTGTCAAAATGCGCGTCAGGATCTGCAGCAGTTGCACATCGGCGCGTCTCTCACCATTTCCTACAACAGCGGGAAAGTTGGATACGGTCGCACTGACAAGGTGGCCAGCAGCACCCGTAACCACGCCAGTCGTGGCATTTAGGAAGTCAAAGACGAACTGCAATGTAGCGCGTCAATGATAAAGTACGATCCAGTAGGATACAAGACATACATCCGAGTCCTGCGAGAGGGTGTTGAGACGGTTCACAGCGGTCGGTGCATCGCGCAAAGCAGCGACTGTCGAAGCTTCCGCCGCGGCCGCCGCTGCTGCCGCCGAGGCTGCTGCTTGGGCGTAGGAACCAACAGCGCCGAGGGCGGTCGCCAAGAAGAGGGAAGACAGCATTAATTACGAGTGAAGATGGTATTTGAAGAAAGTGAATGAAACTGGAGATGGGATACGCTCAAAGCCGGGGGACGTGAGTGAGGATGGTGATGTTTCGCCCGCTCATATTATATAGCGTCAGAGGCTTCCGCAGACTGGTGCTTGAACGCGCTCAGCTGAAACTTACTTATGGAGGCGAATGCAGCCCAGCCGCATTCGGCAATGATTCTTTAGTACGCGATCAAACACGTACATGCCGCGGGGCCAATGAAAGCATTTTGCTCCCTGAGGCTGTCCAATTGAGGTGGCCATGTACTTCGGTCAACCCGGAGGGCCCTGATGTTCTGGTGTAAGAGATGAACGCGCGCCGCATCGCTCTCATGCGATGCCACTCACAAGGGGCGGGCGGGTCGGGCACGCGTAAGCGCGAGGCGGGCTGTGCGCCCTTGTGCCACCCGCGGGGACGCACTCCACCCTTTAAGAAAAGTTGGATATGCACAGCACTCGGCCAACACGGGAAGGAAGAATTGCGTATTCAGAGTCATTTCGCTGTTGGTACGTTGGAAGTCCGCGGGGGACAGCAACTTGACACAAACAATCATCAGTCCGAGACTTCGAGGCGAGCGGATCTGCAGCCAAATCTTGCTGCCCAAGGCATCGCCCTGACTCCCCGCCGCAGGACAGTGGCACTTTGGAGGTGGCCCGCTGCCAGTCCGCGAATTCTGCTATGTGCGAGGAACCCGAACTGTAGGAGGCGCTGTGCGAAATTTCTCACCTGGCAGTGAACACGTCCCCAAGTTGAAGCACACACTACAGAAATCTGTGAGACGAGGCTGCATCTCAGTGCATGTTGGCCCTACCAATCCTGTACTGTCACGGACTCAGTAGAGGTAGACGCATGTCGTGACAGCTATACATTCAAATCATTCTTTGTCATCTGCGTCCTCCTCTTCCCTCCTGCGGTCCCACCATCGAACTAGCCTTCGCTCGAATCGCTCGACTACTCCGGCGATGTAGTCCTCGTCCACCCCGGCCCAGTTCGCTGCTCGGCGAACGACGGTGCCATAATCCTCCGGGAGGACACCTAGCACGTCCAAGGTGTTGTAAATGGTGTACTGCTCTCCGGGGCGCAGGTCCCCGTCGTCCCTGTCCATTTCGAGGGCGGGCAAACCCGGGGGCATGGGAGCTGGCACATGACTATGCACCCTTGCAGACTCCGGAGAGAGCGATGGTCCCTGTTCCAAAGGGAAAAAGTCCGCAACAGCGCTGCGTCCTGACGGTTCACATGTCGTATCACCAAGTGTCTAGCTAATGTGCTTGATCACGCTTACCTGTCGATTTGTCCTTGGCAGGAGATAGCAGGGCTTTCTCGGTGAAAGCGATATACTGGTCCAGCATGTTATCATCCAAATCAAGAACTGAACTGAAACATATCTTCACCGTCAGGAAAGAATACTATTCAGTACATGAGACTTACATTTCCTCCTTGGCCGAGAACAGCGCTGTTTCCTCTTGTATCTTCGTATCTAGGTCTTCAATGGCCTTCATTACATCGGGGAAGCGAGGCATGGCGCAAGCGGGATCCTCTTGCTCTTTTGGCAGTCTGACCATAAACTGGTGAGATTCTGAAGTAATCTCGCTGTACAAATACTTGTACCTAGGTTTCCCATCCAACCCATATACCAGTTTCAGTACGACGATGATAGAAGCGACTAGAGAAACTTCCGGGACTGCGTTGTCGTACTTGTGCCAACTCGGATCTCCCTTCTTAACGTGAGGCAGACCCGGAGCGAGAGAACGATGAAGGGTGAGCGGCAGGGATATGACTCGCGCGAGTTTTTTCGTCATCGTGTAGAGAGTGGCTAACAGGTAATGATCTGAGTCCCGCGGGAGGGTTATGAAAAAGTCCAATGCGTACGGGTACCACACAAAGCACGTACGGCTCTCCACAAGATGGGCGCGGCATTCATCTCGGGAGTACATACTCCGTATTGAGAATACATCAACTTCGCCAACCTCGCTGTTAGACGGTGTAGCTGGAGGGGCATCGGCGCATGCTAATCAAACGTGTGAGTATGTGTCGTCTAACTCGGATAGAAAGATCCTGTTCAACGCACATGGGGAGACAAGGCTTGTTTAGTGTGCTTTGTTAGATGCAGGGCGAGCTCCGGAGGCAATAAGCGGATGGAATCCAGATAGGGCAGTTCATATGTCTCTATTAATCTGGCGAAATCAGAATAAGGCTATCTGTAGGGTAGAACTGACTCACCGTACAAAGTCCATATACATCACAGGCAAACGCAATGTCCAGCAGGCGAGCATAAGCACTGCAATAGTGCTATCCGGAGCATCATATTGGCGATATGCTCTTTTCTTTTTGACGGCCTGGGGCTTCTGCTGCACGTCCGGGCCATCTTCTACATCCTCATCAGAGGAAGTAGAGACCACCGAAGCTTCCCGCATCAGGTCTGCCATAATTGCATCGTCCTCTTCGTCCTCGCTCGATGAAGAGGACGATGAAAGCTCCTGACCGGCTGTGGTGGCATGATCGTCCCCTTGCGCTGCCCGATGGTCATCCGTGTCGTCTTCACTGGGGTTTTTGCCAGTGGAGGCTGGATGCACCGAGGAACCGTCACCGCCAGTTCTTTCGTCTCGCATGTAATGCAAAGGTTCTACAGGCGGAAGACTGGGCAGTAGGCTCAGATTTAGAGCCCACAAGTCCCTACAAACAGTCTGCTCTCGTGAACCGATGGACATAGTATCAGAAGGCCATTCTCACCTCGAATTCGGGAGGGAGGCCCCAAGCCTCCGCAAGATATGTTACTTGCATCCTAAGAATGAGCTGCAGACATTGGAAGTAGTGAAAACGGGCGCGTTCTCCATGATACACTGTACATCGTTCGTGAACTCAGGCCGTAAACGAGAATCCGGGTGCATATCTCACACCGTGGATTTGCTTTGCTCTGTTTTTCCTTGCGCTTCCTCCCCGACTTCAGAGCTCTCTTTCTGAGCGCGTGCGGTCCGAGCTCTGTAACCTCTCTGGTCTCATTCCGGTAGTTCTACGTTGCAGAAATGCTTAATTTTGCAGCACCCATGCCCCAAGCATCTTACCTGTAGCACATGACCTTCACTGCATGTAATCAAACCACTTGAAGGTTCTTTGTGCCATTGCTTGGATCCACAGACTGGGCAGCGACGACGAGGAGGCATAGTCACAACGTTTGAGAGTTTGCCACAGACGCGTTTGGGTTGCCGAGATTGCCGGTGACGCGTCTGCTGCGCAAGCGTTGATTGCCTTTCTTGGTAGCTTTCCGCACAGCTTCAACTTCGCCACCGCCCGGGAGGGAAAGCAGTCTACATTTCTTGCTTCAAATTCATCGCGCGTCTGCGATCTTCAACATGGAGGGAGACTCTGTGCCAGAGACGAAGCTTCCCCTGCCTGTATTTCTCCAGATGCTCACGAGCAACAATGTGCCGGCGTCTAAAGCGATGGCAGTTGCATCGAAGATGTCAGTCTACGGTGATACTCGATCTCCGTCGCATCCTACTGATGACTCGATATTCCGTATTAGATACAAGACACATAGTGCGCCATCTGCACTGGCACAATTGAACGAGCTCAAATTATCCGCTGCCGGCGTTGACGACAAGGAGCTCAGGAAGCTGGTGCTTTCTGCTATTCGAAAGGCAGGCTACAAGCCAACTCGTAAGAGTATAGCGCAAAATACTCCGGAGCATGCAGGCCGTAGCGACGTTCCAGATAACACCGCAGCGAAGGTGAGCATGCGTTGCATCATGCTGGTTGTTCGTAACATTGTGACATTATACTGTGTATCTCTTACTGTTTGATCAAGCCGCGGCCGAAGAAGAAACGTAAGAGAGATGACGACCTCAACGAATTTCTGCCCAGCGGCCCGCAAGGCGAGGCAGAAACAAATGGAAGCCTCGAATTCAATGAAGTGCTAGATGAAGAGGTACACTCGTCGCCACTTCGGGTTCCGGCATGCCCTGGTGCACCACACAGACGAGTTTCTTACGTCTTTGGTGTACTGGAGCAACTTCACACTGCTTACGCTTTGATCCAACCGCTGACTGCACTCACCATGCCAGATCCTCCAGACGAAGTTTGCGGTGGTGAACCGTGCCCCAATAATGACAGCGTGGGCCTTCATTGTGGCAGAGCGGTTAGGGTTCCAGCGCGAAGAAGCCCTCAGCATAGGTATGTCGACCGCATATGCGGGCTGCGAAAGCTGTGCTGCTGTGCTGTGCACCGCTTGCTCACATCGCCTCCCAAGCGTCTGTCTACACGGAGATGAACGCAATTACAAAAGGAATTTCGCTTGGGAAGTACGAGGAGAACAGGGGGAAGGGCATGGAGGCTAGTAAGGGCGGCTCCCAGCCGTACGTGGACCTCATGGGTAGACGGTCAGTGGTGATCATTCTCAGTTTGCGAAGCGCACCCAAATTGACAACCATTGCCCGGGCCTGCAACGTCTCCACACTGCCTGCTCGCGTCCAATTGCATATTCATAGGATGTACGTTCTTCACAGCCCCTTTTACTTCTGACACTTACAACCTCGCTCCGTTGAACCCGTCCGGGTCACCGTACAGACCGCTTTACCAGACCGCATCCTCGCAGTGGCGTGCCCTTTCAAAAGGCGCGCCCGTGGCTCCTTCCGAGGCTTTCTCATATATCACACGTGCACTACGACAGACTGCTCCGCATATACTCGGCGCGTTACGCCTGCTTGCAGCAAGCTATCCACCAGGCGAGCTCGACAAAGCGGGCTACTCCCTCTACGCCGATTTCCGGCCAAACGCGGAAGGCTGGGGCCAGAGGAGTGAAGTGCGGTGCGCCACGATTCTAGACTTGCGAAAAAAGGGAGCCGAGGCAGAAGAAGAGCAGCCTACTCCAGCAATATCGGCTGCAGTTGTGAAGACTGAGCCGGGCGGAGGTGATCCCGCCGCTACAACTTCGTCAGGGGAATCAGATGCAAAGAAACAGCGGACCATGACAGTGGAGGAATATGAAGCAGCATTGGACGCCGATGCCGCATTTGACTATACCTTCATGACACTCGAAGACTCAGCGTCCTAGGCATGCACATGCATAGCATATCGGGTTCCCACATCATGCACTCTAGATTGGTGTCGTTAACGCAGCACGGGCATGTAGATTACTTGTAGTGTATGACAACCACAGGCCCCCGTGGACCGTGTTCTATGAGATGCCAATGCTGGCAATCGCCATACGACCGTCCAGCGTCATTACCGCCCTCTAATATTGGTATCTAGCTCAGGTTTTTGATAACGGCCGCGGTGAAGTCGGAGGTGGTTGCAGAGCCTGAGATCGCAGCCCCAAAGGTGTCAGCGGAAAGGTCTAGGCAATCTATATCTGAAGATAGCTTACCGCCCATGTCAGCGGTGCGGACCTTGCCGCCGTTGATGACGTCGAAGGTCGCGCTCGCGATGGTGTTCGCATGGTTGTCGAGGCTGCAAGAGAATGAGCATATGATATCTATGTATGCTGTAAAAATCGCGATGGTACGCACCCAAGGTGTCGAAGCATCATGGTAGAGGAGAGGATCATCGCTGCGGGGTTAGCGCGGTTGGTGCCCATGATGTCTTGCGCGACGTGACGGCAACCAGGCTCGAAGAGAGCATATTCCTGAAAACGCACGAAGACGAATATTATCGGTTCATGGCATTCATCCTTCCAAGTGTCACTCCAAACTCACCGTGCCAACATTGCAGCCAGGAACAATACCGGGGCCACCGACAAGAGCAGCACCAATGTTGGAGACAATGGCACCGTACAAGTTGGGCATGACCATGACATCAAACTGCGTTGGCCGCGCAACAAGCTGCATGGAGCTGTTTATTGGCTCAGTATCAAGTCAAGAGCCGACCGATGATATGCCGCGTACGTGTTGTCAACAATCATGTCGTTGAACTCGATGCCACTCGACTTGTACTCTTCAGCGACACGACGGAAAGTGTTGAGGAAAAGTCCATCACCAAGCTTCATGATGTTGGCCTTGTGCACACAGGTGACTTTCTGTCCAAAATTAGCAGGCACTCATCAGATCAGCCAATTCCGGAGATAATTCGTTGGGCATATTGTGTACCTTGCGGTTGTTCTTGAGGGCAAAGTCGAACGCGAACCGCGAGATGCGCTCCGCCTTCGCACGTGTCGAGACCTTCAAGCTCTCAACGACACCGGGGTAGCTCTGGTGCTCCAGTCCAGAGTACTCGCCCTCCGTGTTCTCACGGATGATGGCAAAATCGACGTTCTTGTGGCGGGTGGGCACGCCGGGGAGGGACTTGCAGAGCACGAGGGAGGCGTAGATGTCGAGCTGCTGGCGCATCGCGACGTTCCAAGACACATGGCCGGATTGCGAGATGGGGGTGAACAGGATGCCTTGCGAGACGTCATGACGAGTACTTTGCTGGTAAATTGCCGCACTCACCCTTGAGGCCAACCTTGTTGCGCCGGAGACTCTCCACAGCCTGCTTGAAGAGGTCCTCTCCCTGCGAAGACAAGCCAGACACGTTGTATTGCTCCCACTCAATGGGCGCGTTGACATATTCAAAGATCTCCTTGACAGAGTCGGTGATTTCTGCACCGATACCATCTCCGGGAATCAAGGTGACCTATGACAGCTCAGTGGGCATGGACGGGTCTCGCGCGTACATGGACAAGCTTACGGTGTGGATGCCGCCATACTTCTTGGCTGGTGCCTAGAGCAGTGACCTCTCAGACTGAAATCCACATCATCGCTACAGACAGCTCACTCGGTGGGTAACACCCGCGAGACCAGCGGACAGAGTGGTAGCAGCCCTCTGTCATCGGGGTTAGCCCTTCGGAGGTTCGTCAACGCACAGGGCAACATACCGACTGCAGAGCAGGGCGAGTGATGTTCGGGAGGACGTTGCGAAGCATGGCGGGGGACACCAAACCGAGGAGAGCCGGGGATACGAATACGAGAGCAAGTGCGAGGGCGGACGCGTTGAAAAAAGCGCTATCAATATCGGCCGAAGCAGGCTCTCAGGCGTCATGGCTCTCAGCCGACACGTGGGATACCATTTTGGGGTGCGGTGCGCTCGGTGTGCAATCACGTGGCCGCGTATCGCACGAGGACCGTCGACAGGTTCGCCCGCCAAGATTTGTGAGAGCAGTCGGAGAGTGTCGCTGTCAGTCCTCCCTCCGCGTCCGCCCTCCTTGCACACAGCCGGACGGCGGGATCAAAATCCTGCCCGCACATTCCACCATTTTGGCGGGGACGCAAATGAAGGCCGCGCAGAGTCACATGGCAACCGGGCTGCCCGAAAAGCTGCACCTCCCCCGCAGGCGCGATGTGAGCTTCTGGATCGTACTGCTCTTTGCCGTGCTGCCGCTGTGGTCGATTGTGCCTCTCTCGTGGGCATTTGTCATCTACGCCCTCCGATCGGGCAGTGTGTGGACGTACGCGTGGTGCGGCCAGGCGCTGTTCGCCGCTGCGCTCTGCGAGGTACGGCTCCGTCTCGACGACCTGCCACCCGCTGACCGCGCCATGCCCGCCGCAGGTGTTCTTCAGCGCGTACCACTACAACCTCAGCCGATTTATTTCGCGCCAGTCCCCACTTCCCCCAACCAATCTCGCAGAGCTTCAGGGAGCGCTCAAGCGCGTCCTGCTGGCGGGCCTAGCTAATCTCCCCGAGGATGGATACGACGAGGAGTCGCTGGACATCGATCGGCCTGGCAGTCCTGCGGAGACCATCACCTTACTCGACTTCGATGACCCCAGGGCAGTGGACTTCCGGAACTACCTCAGGACATGGTGCGTTCGCGCAATACCTTTCCGTTCGTATGTTCATCGAAATTCCAAAGGTTCAACAAGATGCCTTGGTCGTCCATCCACAAGAATGAACTGCACGCTTGGCTGTACTGGTCCATCTTCAACGCACCATTCACTTCCTTCGATGCGCTGCCCGCTTCGCACCAGAAGGTTCTGCAGGAAGCCACCCAGATGATTGAATCTCGTTCCGGCTCAAAAATTCCTGACGGCTCCAACCCAGCCGTGAAGCCCTTGCGGCTGACGTTGGATCCGGTCAACGTCGCGTGGCGGCCGTTTGTGTGGTACGTCGGAGTTGCACTCAGCAACTACATCCTGCGAAGACGTTTCCAGAACATATGGAAAGCGCAAATCGGCACATTCAACGGGCTTGAGTGAGTATCTTGCCATCTCGACATCCAATGGACCGCCGCTCATCAGCGTCACTCTCCCGTTTTAGCTACCTTTTGCGTGTTCCGTCCAACTGGGATCCCTTGACTGGACCCCGCCCGATTGTGTTCATGCATGGACTCGGCCTGGGGCTAACTCAGTACCAGCGGTTCCTTACACAACTATTTCGCCAACTTCCCCACCATCCGGTTCTTGTCCCCTTGCAGCCGCACGTTAGCCAGGAGATTTTCCACCCTGCCTACTTGCGGCCGATGAGCTGGCGCAAGATGGCGAATTGCCTAGCTTCCCTGCTCAATGAGCTGGGTTGGGCGGATCTAGATGAACAGGAGGACGAGGGGCTTACTTCTTCGGAGACAGCGAAAGGCGCCGCAGAGACAAAGGTACCAAAAGGGGTTACAGTGTTGAGTCATTCCAAGTGAGTTCATCTGGCTATGCACACGGAAGCCGCGCTGATGTTTTGGTAGTGGTTCCTTCACACATGCTTGGATGTTGAAGGCTCACCCGGGGTTGATTACCCGTTCATGCTTTGTTGACCCTGTTACGTTCTGTTCTTGGGAAGGCGGTATATATTCTGTGTTGTCTTGTTTGAATTGTGCACTCATCGGCGCGCCTAGATCTTTGTTACAACTTTATCTATCGTTCTTGTGCGACAGTACGTGTCTCCATTATAGCCTTGGGCTTGCACGGCTTTGCTTGAACTGCTTGCTACAGGGCATGGAACTGATTATCAAGTATTTCGTGGGCGCCGAGCTGGGTGTTGCCAATTTCTTGCAGCGCCACTTTGACTGGTCGTCAAATTCATTATGGTACGAGGAGATCCCGGCGGCTCGAGACCCTTCGAAGAATATGTTCTTCCTCGGCGGCAAGGACGCCATAGTGAACGCCGAAGTGAGTACCATGCGTGTTCCGCATGGGCCTATATCTGACATATCCGCGGCGTGCAGCGCGTAAGACGTTATCTGACCTCCCACGGCGTGCGTAAAGGTCTGTGCTACGATCCCAATGGGAGACACGGCCAGGCTTTGCTGTCCGGCACATCTGGACAAAAGACCATCTTGCAATGGCTCCAGCGGGCATAGAGTGCTCGGGACCTCTAGATCATTCGTTCCCAGGTTCCTTTAGAATAGACTTGCTCTGCAATGCTTTCTAGATACTTCCCGCACTTTGCACATACCCTACTATTTATTTGCTTATCCATACCTCTTGGGGTAATCTGCATGCTTCATCTTAGACGTAGCTTTCCTGCATGTAATGACGACTAGATATATCACGAACGAGACGAGTCACTAATACTCTTGAAGTTTACCAGTCGCGACAGCGTCGCAGGCAGGAGAAGGGATGTGTTCTTCCAGAGCACTTTCGCAAGCTGCTCTGGATCGTTCGCATAGAAATCGTTGACGTTCTTCGTGTACCAGTCGACAGTACGGTGGTCCACGGCTGGAGCGTAGTGACAAGTTAATTGGTAACGCACGGTCATCGATGTGTGGACACACCTGGAAAGTCTGAGCCAAACAGCAGATGATTCGGCGCGATGAGAGTCTCTATGGCAGTCAGGGTGGTATGGTGCGCAGTCAAGGCTGTATCGTAGTAGAAGCTGCCAAAGTCTTGTATTATCTCTTCTGGAGAGAGCGAGCAACCCATATAGCTTGACAAGGCTGCCACCCGGGGGGCGAGGGAAGGCAAGGTGCCACCCATGTGAGCAAGAATGACCTTGACGTTGGGAAACCGCCGCCGCTTGCCGGCCACGACAAAGTGCGCAGCGGCTTTGAAAGTCTCGTTGGGCACCTGAAGTGATCAAGTTCCTTTCGTGCTCCGGGAAAGACAGATAACGCACACCTCTGTTATCGGAATCCCGAGGAATGGGTGCGGGTAGGGTGTGGATGAGGGCACCTGGGCGCCATGCAGGAAGACCACTGCCCCGCGCCTGTTGATCTCGTGCCAGACTGTGTCGTATGCGTCATCGGCGATGTAGGCTGATAAGATGCGAGATGTATGAATGTATGCGCGTTGTAGACGAACGGGTCACCTACTTGCTTCGCTCGCGTTGCCATAGGACGAGGCGAGCGCAACCCCGTCAGCATGCAGCTCGTCCAGTGCGAACGCCACCTCCGCGACAGCAGCTGGAAGCATGCAGTGTTCAGCAGAGAAGCTGCACATTAAGAGGCAAAGCTCACCCTCGGAATCACTCGGAATAGGCAGACATGCGAAGAATCCGAACCGACCTGGATGTCGATCACATATGCTCGACATGAGGATGTTGTACTCCCGCGCTGCAGAGCGGTTCTCAGGGCCAGCCGCTCCTGCAGGAAGACCCGGCGGGAGCGACAGAATGGCCAGGTCGATGCCCAGTGCGTCCATGGCTTTCAGGCTGACTTCCGGCGACCATGGCAAGTTCTCCGGCGGTGTGCGAAATCCCACCCTGGCGCTCTGATTTGCTTTCTGCAAGTTTCCTGGGAATAAGTGGTGATGAACGTCGATACAGAGAGGACGTTCCGTCTGCGCATTATTGCGAGGGTCAGAGCATAAACCAAGCAGTTGCAGAGATGTGATTCCACCTGTTCCTCGTATTCTGACATTCGCGAGCCACAGTCGGATTGTGAGATGCGGGTTAATCGACGCAGTACTTGCGGTTCAGCAGAGCGACAGTACTTATGGCGAAAAGGGCCAAAGATGCTTCTGCGGATCCGCGGGAGAAGCCTATCCAAGGCGACTGGCAAAGACGTGCACTGTGGCTGACATCTGCTCCCAACGGCCGCATGCAAGCCGTGCAGGCACGAAGGCTCGGGAGAAAAGAAAGCAGTCTGATGTTCCGACACCCATATCTCGTTAGGGATTATCCGCGAATCGTCTAGTATACACGACCAGTTTCGGATACAAGTACGACCACTCGCCTCGACCAGACTCGACTACTTCCTGAAGGGCTTGCACTCCTCGCTGTCCCAGCTCACAAACTGCCCGCTCAAGGACTTTGGTGCCTTTAGGGACAGCGCTGCAGCGACATGTCCAGACTCTTCTGGCTTCACCAGCTTGCCTTCTTCAGCCAGAGTCGTGAATTTCTTGTGGTCTTGGTCCCTCATGTGCGCAGCACCCGCAGAACGCAATAGCTGTTGCATCTAGCACGACACAGGTGATCTCTAATTAGCATTGCGAACATCAGTCTGAGCAAGCCTGTCTTGCTACTTACCGGGGTGTCAACGACACCGGGACGGAGCGCAACGGACGTCACGTCGGGTTCTTCCTGGGCGAGGGTCCTATGCGGATAGACAGTTGTCCAGAGAGAAGACAGTGTCGGAAGCAGCGAGAAACACACCTGCACAAGCTATTCATTGCTGCCTTGCTCGCGTTGTATGGACCCCACGCATAGGTGCCACCGGTCGCCGCCCCGGAACTGATGAACACAATCCTGCCTCCCAGTTCACTGATGCGCAACGCAGGGATAGCTGCGCGGATGGTGGTGATCAACGAGAAAAAGTTGACGTCAAAGTGTTGCTTCCATGCGTCGAGGGGAACGTCTGGAGAAGTGATCTTTCCCATAGGCTCCAGCTGCCCCGCATTGAGGATCAGTCCATCCAGATGCTTGAAGTGGGTGAGTGCCGTAGCGACCGCATCCTTGACTACAGCCTCGTCTGTGCTGACGGACGAGGTACGACCCCGTGAATATCATCAATCCGCGCATGACAAGATGAAGCCTGCTTACACGCTGCCCTGCAAGTTCATCAGCGATTCGCTGTGCGCCTCCTGCAGACTAACAAGCTCGGGGGTCTTGCTTCGAGACAGGGTGACTACATTGGCTCTGAAGTCTGTCAGAAGGAGCTTCGTGATGGCAAGTCCAATGCCTCTGCGTAGATCGTGGTATCAGCGGGCGTCTGACGAGTGCAGAACGAAGCCTCAGGACAACCTCGATGCACCGGTGACGAAAACAACAGCCTTGCGCGCCATGACCGACATTCAGGAGGACTGGACAGGCAGGCACTCAGGGGAACGTTCAAAGAGTCTAGTGCACACCGAGTGCGCTCTGTCACGGTAGAACGGGAAGAACGCGCGAAATAGATTAGAAAGAGGTACACGATAGCTATCGCGGTTCTGACGTAGTAAGGTACTTGCAGTAGCCACACTGCACAGGACAGCCTGATTTGCGGCCCTGCAAGAAGACCTGGAACACTCTACGACGCTTCTCGACGTCCCTCGACGCAGGCTGCTTCGGACCTGCGGATTTCGGACTATGGGCATGGGTAAACTAGATAGGCGTCCGAGGTTCAGATGCAGTGTTGCTATAAATGCCGGAGCTCGCCATGTGCCTACGCGATGTTGACGGCGCTGCGAACACGGTCGTAAGACTGGGGAAACGAACGAAGTGAGAGGCGGACGACGCTGACCACGAGTGGCACGAGGAGTGGGCGCTTCCGCGCCCCCAAAAATCGACCCGAGGGACCCCGAGCCAGCGCATTTGCCCCGAACGAAAAGTCGCCAGACAGCGTCAGCTCAAACACCCTCCGCCTTCCCCACCCACCTCGAAGCCAAATGGCGACACGGGCAGCTATTTCCCGCATCGCGCCTGCCCTCCTCCATGTGCGCGCAGCTCCGTCATCAGTAGCGCGTCGCGCCGCGCTCGCTCGTGGATATGCCTCCCAGAGCGAACACACCGTGAGTGACAGTGCGTTGTCTCGAGATGCAGCTACTCACCCATGTGCTGCTGTGCAGATGACTGTGCGTGAGGCACTGAACAGCGCGTTGGAGGAGGAGATGCTGCGGGATGAGCGGGTCTTCGTCATCGGCGAGGAAGTCGCGCGGTACAACGGCGCATACAAGGTGCGTGTGCAGTGTCTGCGGGCCGGATCTGCAGCTAACGTCCTCCCCCAGGTCACCAAGGGCCTGCTGGACAAGTTCGGTGAGAAGCGCGTAGTCGATACTCCCATCACAGAGATGGGTTTCGCGGGTCTGTCCATTGGTGCTGCATTCTCGGGTCTGCGACCGGTGTACGTCGTTTCAATACATCCCTACGAGGCCCTGCGCCGCTCACGCGACATGCAGCTGCGAGTTCATGACCTTCAACTTTTCGATGCAGGCGATCGACCAAATCGTCAACTCGGCCGGAAAGACGCTCTACATGTCTGGGGGCACCCTGACATGCCCCATCGTCTTCCGTGGTCCTAACGGTGCTGCTGCCGGTGTCGCAGCACAGCACTCGCAAGATTATTCGGCGTGGTACGGGTCTATCCCGGGTCTGAAGGTGGTCAGCCCGTGGAGCGCGGAGGACTGCAAGGGTCTGCTCAAGGTGCGTGTCCTGCGACGTGCGGTCACTCTGTGATGCTCATCAACATGCCCCCAGGCCGCGATTCGGGACCCCAATCCTGTCGTGTTCTTGGAAAACGAGATGATGTACGGTGTCAGCTTCCCCGTCTCCCCGGAGGTGCTGTCCGACAACTTCCTGCTCCCCATCGGCAAGGCCAAGGTCGAGCGCGAGGGCAGTGACGTTACCATTGTTGCGCACAGCAAGATGGTGACCCACAGTCTGGAGGCTGCTGATGAGCTCGCCAAGGAGGGTATCAAGGCCGAGGTCATCAACCTGCGCAGCATCCGCCCGCTCGACATTGAGACTATCAAAAAGTCGGTCAAGAAGACGAACAGGTACGTCATATTTCGGAGAGGTGGTAGTGTGTATGCTGACGTGCGTCCAGGCTCGTCACCGTTGAGGGTGGCTTCCCCGCCTTTGGTGTGGGCAGCGAGATCTGTGCCCAGATCGTCGAGAGTGAGGCCTTCGACTACCTCGATGCCCCCGTCGAGCGTGTCACCGGTGCCGACGTCCCCACTCCTGTGAGTACTGTCGTTCAAGCATTTGGAATTCACATACTAAATCGGTCTGTAGTACGCGACCAACCTGGAGGCGCTCGCCTTCCCCGATAGCCCCCTTATCGCAAAGGTTGCACGCCGTGCGCTCTACAGGAGCAACTGAGCGGTCGTACTAGGCGCACGCGCTAGGTAGCTACGATTACCATGTGCCGAGCTGTTACCGGATTCTTTTTGGCTGTCTAGACTTATAATACTCGACGGGTCATCTGCTATCGCACCGCTACACTATCATATTCTGTACAGATTTGATTCGGATCGTGACTCACAACGCCCGCAGGCGTATCCGCACGGCGTTGGCGTGCGCGTCCAAGCCCTCGCAATCTGCCAGCGTCGCCACCACCGGCCCGAGCTTCCTCAGGCCGTCCGCAGTAACCTCCTGGGATGTAATGTGTTTTTGGAACGAGAGCGTGTTGACGCCGCTGAATTGTCGGGCATAGCCGTTCGTGGGCAGTGTGTGGTTCGTTCCGGAGGCGTAGTCTCCGCAACTGCGAAAGTATGTGTTGGGACTGAAACCATGAGCTTATCGGAAACACGTACCTTTCCGGAGAGTAAGGACCGACGAACACGCTTCCGGCGTTCTCTACCATAGGGACCGCAGCAGGAGCGTTCCGCAGGTGCAGGATCAAGTGTTCCGGGGCATATTCATTCGAGAACGCGATTGCCTCTTCGACGGACTGCGTCCGGACGATTATGCTCTTCGAGATGGATTGACGCACGATATCGACCCGCGGCAGAGCACGCGCCTGTGCGTCAACTTCGGCTTCAATGTCTGATACTGCGTCGTCGGACAGGTTGACAGTGACAAGGACGACCTGCGAGTCCACGCCGTGCTCGGCTTGGGAGAGCAGATCCGCAGCGACAAAGGCCGGGTTGCACGTCTCATCGGCAACCACCTGAAAAGGAACGATTCAGTCGCGCGCAATGCTGGGAAGGCGGGGCAGACGCACCAGCACCTCGGACGGCCCTGCGGGCATGTCGATCGACACGAGGGCGTCCGTGTCGTTCTGCACGAGCATCTTTGCCGCAGTCACCCACTGGTTTCCCGGGCCAAAGAGCTTGTCGACCTTGGGCACCGTCTGCGTGCCGTACGCCATCGCGGCGACCGCCTGCGCGCCGCCGGCCTTGACGAGCGCGGTCGCGCCGACGAGGTGCGCGACGTACATGACCTCTGGCGATATGCTGCCGTCGGCGCGCGGGGGCGTCGCGAGGACGATCTCCTTGCAGCCTGCGACCTGCGCCGGGATGCCGAGCATCAGTGCAGTCGACGGCAGCACGGCTGTGCCTCCGGGGACGTACAAGCCCACGCGCGCGATCGGCCGCGAAAAGCGCGAGCAGACGACGCCCGGCATGGTCTCCACGACCATCCCGGACTGCTCGATCTGCGCGGCGTGGAACTTGTGGATGTTGGCGTACGCGACGTCGATGGCCTCGCGCACAGTTGGGTCGATCTGCATGGACTCTGGGCTGAACGGTGGGAAGACGACGGTGGACGTGAGCTGCGCCTTGTCGAACTTGGCGGTGAGCTCGAGGAGCGCGGCGTCTCCGCGTGTGCGCACGTCGTCCACGATCGGCTTGACCTTTGAGATCATCTCTGCAGAGTTGAGGACGGGGCGGCGGAGGAGGGCGAGGCGCTGCTCTGACGATGTGGAGGAAAGGTCGTAGCTGCGCATGCGAATTGCTGAATCCGAAGCTGCGTCCGCGCTGTGCCCATTTCGAGCGGGGACCGGAGCCTCTGCTTTGGAGGATGTGGACGCCGCAGCGTTTGTCCACTGCGGTTTGGCGTTGCCCGGGCGGCGCGTCACCTTTTTTGCCTTTTGATCAAGGGAACGCTCGACATCGGCGATGCTGACGCCCGCAGCGACGCAGCGGGTGAGGGCAAAGTACAGCAGGTCCGCGGCCTCGAACGCAACCTCCTCTTTCGTTTCTGCTCGGCAGAGTTCGTCGGCCTCCTCCATGATCTTGGCACGTAAGAGGGCAGAGTCGTTGAATAGCCGGCGAGTGTATGAGCCTTCCGATGCGGACGCTAGACGTGCCTGGAGGGTCTTTTCGAGCGCAGCTAATCCGTGCGCCTCTCCGAAGCATGACTGTCGGTTGAGATGGCAGAAGCCGGCGCCGTGCTGGATCACTCGGTATTCGAGGCAGTCCGAGTCGCAGTCAAGACGGATGGTGACAATGTCTTGGGTCGCTCCGGACGTCTCGCCCTTGCGCCAGAGGCCATGCTTCCGTGACTGATAGACGCCTTTTCCGGTGGCGATGCTCTCCCGCACGGACTCTTGCGACGAGTAGACGAGGCCCAGGGAGCGGTCACCCTCGAGGTAAGATGAGACGACGGTGGGAAAGAGTCCGTCGGGGCGATCCGAGGTGACGGGTGAAAGGAATGCGTCAGCGACGTTGATTTGCTGATCGCTCGTTGCGGATAGGGTGAGCAGAGACGTGGGAATGACTGGGATGGCACCTGCTCCGAGAAAGGCACGGATGGTGGAGGGAGAAGGGGGTGCACTCGTGTCGGCCGGGAGGACATGAATTGCGGACCCCGAGAAAAAGCGTGAGACAGAGGCGATAAAGTCAACGTCCAAGGCCGGGGTTTTGATGAGCACGCCCGACACGCCGTTGCGGGTCTTTTCTGATACTGCGCTGACATTGCCCACGTCGAGGAGCAGGAGGAGGCGATCGGGAGGCAAGGTTCCTATGATACGGCTGGCGAATGCGAGGGGCAGGATGACCTTTTCTGCGCCGTGGTCGAGCCAGGACGTAATCTGTTCTGCAGTGGCAGAGCTGTCGTCGAGAAGAATGTACCGAGGGGCGTGCTGGGGCAGGGAGGGTATCAGGGATGCAGGGACAAGCACAGGGCCGATCCGAGCGAGCGCCTGGACGAGTGCGTCGTCCGCGCTGCCATCGAGCAGGGGGAGAAAGACCGACATGCCCCAGAGACGGCGGAGAGCGCTGCACGGCGATCGCGACCACTCGCAGACTCTTTTCGCCCCGCCACGTGCCTGCCGCGGGAAACTGGCGTCTAATCGCCCACCCAAATGTGGCAGCTCCCTTTCTCTATCGGGCGGTGACGCGCCGTGCCCGACGCCCTCACGAGCAAATGACGTCCTGTCCCGGCGATCGTGACGCGCCCCCCTTCGATCCCGAACGACCTGCCCTTCCTCGACGCCTTTGCGACTAAATCGAGCAAGTGATGTCCTATCCTGGCGATCGTGACGCCACCAGAAATCGTCTTCTATGGCCTTGCGATCGGCGTCTTGCATATATAAACCCTCGCTCCCCCGCTCTTTCTTTCACTCTTCCCCCCAAATGCCCGCCTCTGCTCACGCGGGCATCCTTGTCTCGCACCTCGCCTACCAAGGTGAACTAAAGCGGCCAAAGCCAATCCACGGTATGTCGTCTCCAAACAATGGGAGCCGAGGTTATGCTAATCCTGCAACAATAAAATAACAGGTCATACCAGGAATCGAACCTGGGTTATGGGAATCTCCCGTCAGAATCCCATGTGCTAACCGCTACACTATATGACCACGTTCTGAGGTGTTTTTTATAGGTATATAATGTTTGCGATGAGCATTGCGAGAAGGTTGCTGCGGATGGCGACAGAAACGTCGTTCGGCGCAGCTCGTTTGAGCGCCGTGTCACCTTGCTTACAAGGTCTCTCCAGGGTCACAATAGTAACCAGTTTCCCGTTGACATTTTCCCACGCTATTTCCATATGCGGTATCTCGTGACTCTCGTCTCCTCGCTGCATACTCAGTCACCGGGGTTCTGCCTTTCTTGTCCTTTCCTTCCTCCTCCTCCTTCTACGTGCCTCTACCGTATGTCTCTCTGTGTGTGTCTACTACTACCCTGTGCTGACTGCCACCTACATCTACACTCGCCTGTCAATCGCTCTGCCTCGTCGCCTTCTCATTGCCTCTTCTGGCCACATTATTCACTGTTGGATTTAGATCAACAACCTGTCTGTTCTCTCCACCGATACAGCGCTTTTGTATTTTTGTTACATACTTGGCAATTCTATGCAGTTGATCCCAAATATCTCTTGTCTTTGCGTTCAGGCGCTTCTAATCGCTCGTCCTCTTGCTTTAGGACTGGATCATGCTTCTGCATAAAGGCCTCTCGATCGAACTGTCTCAGCAGCTGGATTGTCTTCCACCCAGAACTCTGTGATAACACCACATAAAGATTGAACAGTGTTATCTTGCCTGGTGGTGGTAGGGTCTGAATATCGATTAGAACAATTGGTATTGTCTGCCCCTATGTGCGGTAGTCTGTGAAGGCATAAGCTCCGGTAAGACTGAACTACCTCCGGCGCACGGTCTTGCGTATCGCTGAACTGCCCCTTCTCAGCACCACCGAAATCTGCATAGTGACACTTGTTGGCTCAATTGGAATGATACATTCCGCCGGGCTTTCAAGTCTTGATGCACGAGTGCGAGTCAGTTTCACGAGCAAATACACTGGCATATACTTCAGCTCCACCATGCCTCCATCCGGCAAAGGAGGTTCGTTTGAATGGTGAACAATATCAATGATCTCACCGTGTGAGCCATTTGCAACATCGAGATTGGTTTGAATATTTATTGTGACCATAACTTTCTCGAGGTAAGCAACCTGCTATCGCTGGTTCATACATCTCTGATTCATTTGCTGTACAGCCTCTGACCGAAGGCAACGCCTACACTGTGGAGGAGCTCGCCTTGCCTCAACAATATCGCATTGAAGGATGACCTGTCAGCACAGCGGCTGCTCGCACAGCTTGCATGAGACACACCGTACTCATCTGCTGCAAGCATACGACATGCATGGCGTGCTCATACCTCCTTCTGAGTATGCGATAAGGCTCTGTGGAGCCATTGCCATTGTCCGCTTCAACCTTGCAGCTTATACATTTGGTCAAGTTCCGGACCATCATCACACGTTTGCGGCAGACATCACATATATACACGTGCTAGTCCTTCTAAAGTGGTTCCAACAGCAAAGTTTTCGGTTATGTACATGCCTGACATTCTTGTCATCACAAAAGTAGATACTCGTAGCTACATTATACCGGCATATATAAAACACTACTCAGTAATAAATTGTGTTGAATCAATCGACTGCACGGTTTCCGTGCTTCTAGCGCCTGGCTTTGCGACGCTTGAGTTG